>JADRCC010568541.1:0-18341 GCA_019843855.1 Hylomyscus alleni
CACGCCTATAGTCCCAGCACTTGGGAGGCAGAGGCAGGCAGATTTCTGAGTTAGAGGCCAGCCTGGTCTACAGAGTGAGTTCCAGGACAGCCAAGGGCTACACAGAGAAACCCTGTCTCGAAAAACCAAAAATAAATAAATAAATAAATAAATAAATAATATTAAAATTGAAGATGTGGTAAACACTAGAGCAGATGTAATAATAATATCACCAAATTCT
Organism: Hylomyscus alleni; assembly: GCA_019843855.1. Taxonomy (NCBI): domain Eukaryota; kingdom Metazoa; phylum Chordata; class Mammalia; order Rodentia; family Muridae; genus Hylomyscus; species Hylomyscus alleni. Next base: position 221 of record JADRCC010568541.1, read on the forward strand.
AGGCCTCAAAGTTAGCCTCTTCAGAAGTGCGTAGATATAGAATTTCGAGGGGTTGGAAGTTTTTCCCAGATAAAACAAACTGTACAATGACTTAAATGTATACGGGTTAAAGGACAAGTAGGAAAATTAAGGCCATATGTGGCTGACATATGCATGAATTTATGGAAAAGGGATCTGTTGTAACTCTGGGAAGCACAGATTGCCATTCCTCCCCACTCGGAGATAAGCTATAAAAGAAGAGATATATCTGATGAAGATATTAAAAAATCAAGAATAGCCGTGGGAGCCAGGCAGTGGTGGCACACGCCTTTAATCCCAGCACTTGGGAGGCAGAAGCAGGTGGATTTTTGAGTTTGAGGCCAGCCTGGTCTACAAAGTGAGCTCCAGGACAGCCAGGGCTACACAGAGAAATCCTGTCTCAAAAAAAACTAAAAAAAAAAAAAAAAGAAGAAGTCTGCCTGCCTCTGCCTCCCAAGTGCTAGGATTAAACGCTTGCATCACCACTGCCTGGTTACAGTGTATTTATTTATTTATTTATTTATTTATTTTGGTTTTTTTGAGAAGGGTTTCTCTGTATAGCCCTGGCTGTCCAGGAACGCACTCTGTAGACTAGGCTGGCTTCGAACTCAGAAGTCTGTCTGCCTCTGCCTCCCAAGTGCTAGGATTAAAGGCATGCGCCACCACTGCCGGGCCAGTGTACTTATTTATAATAATAAATAAATCTTTGGGCTGGAGCGAGCAGAGACTGAGCAAGCAGGGTTGGCCGGAGAGAGAGGGGTCGACCAGAACGAGAGGGGTCGACCAGAGCAAGCAGAGATCCTAAAAGTCAATCTCAACAGGGCAGTGGTGGTGCATACCTTTAATCCCAGCACTTGGGAGGCAGAGGCAGGTGGATTTCTGAGTTCAAATCCAGCCTGATCTACAAAATGAGTTCCAGGATAGCCAGCTATACAGAGAAACCCAGTCTCAAAAACACACACAAAAAAAAAAAAACCCAAAACCAAAACAAAACAAAAGAAAAGTCAATTCCCAACAACCAGATGAAGGCTCACAACTATTTGTACAGCTACCGTGTGTACTTGTATACATAAAATAAATAAATCAATCTTTAAAAATAAAGAATTCTGTATTCTCTCCCATTTTTCTTTAAGGCAGGGCCCCAGTGTTTTTGGAATAACAAGTGAGTGAGAAATGCATATTAATCCACTCAGCGATTCTGTATCTCATGACTGCACTACCATTGGCAAAACTGTAGTTGCCACAACTAAACAGAACAGACATATGTCTGCCACCAGAGGGTGTGTGACAACCCAGAAATGCCTATGATGCCAGTGACAATTCAAGAAGTTTCTCTGTGACTGGAGAGACTGAATTCTGTTTAAGGGAATCTGTAGCTTGACCGATTTAACACGACTTTAACATTTTTTAAGTTTATTATTATTGTGAATCATATGTGCTCATGATGTCCACCAGGTGAGCATGTGGCAGGGTCCAAATCTGTGATGTCAGTTCTTTCTTTCCATCGTGTTATCTATCAGCTTGTTCATGGCAAGTTTTTTTTTTTTTTTTTTGGTTTTTTTTTTTCGAGATAGGGTTTCTCTGTGTAGCCTTGGCTCTCCTGGAACTCACTCTGTAGACCAGGCTGACCTCGAACTCAGAAATCCGCCTGCCTCTGCCTCCTAAGTGCTGGGACTAAAGGCGAACACCACGACTGCCCTGCTGGCAAGTTGTTTTTTTTTTTTTTTTTTTTGTCTCAGAAGAGCAATCTCAATAGCCTTATAGCAATTACATTTTCATAAAAAAAGAAGATGGGGAAATATGCAGAGACTTTCTGGCTCCACAAAGAAACTGCACACATTTTTCTCTGGGGGAAAAACAGGAAGTCATGTGAGAGATCACTTCTAGGGCAGTAGGGCATGGTACCTCCCGCCTGAAGTTGCAACACTGAGGGGGCTGAGAACGGATTGTGTAACCCTGTGTACAAGCAACTGTGTGCAACCCTGACTGAAGGGGGAAAAATTCAGGACAAAATTCAGAATAACAGAACCAAACACAGTGGTTCAGTTTGGAGGGTGATGACATTCTCAAATCAAGTGTTCAAAAACGGGCTGGTGAGATGGCTCAGCGGGAAGAGCATCGACTGCTCTTCGGAAGGTCATGAGTTCAAATCCCAGCAACCACATGGTGGCTCACAACCACCCATAATGAAGACAGCTACAGTGTACTTACATATAATAAATAAATCTTTGCCGGGCAGTGGTGGCTCACACCTTTAATCGCAGCACTTGGAAGGCAGAGGCAGGCGGATTTCTGAGTTCGAGGTCAGCCTGGTCTACAGAGTGAGTTCCAGGACAGCCAGGGCTACACAGAGAAACCCTGTCTCGAAAAACCAAAACAAAAAAAAATAAAAAATGCTTTTTTGTGAACGGAACCTGGCTTTAAAACATTACAGAAGGAACTCTTAATTGCTGCAAATCTTTTTTGTCTCTCTCTCTCTCTCTCTCTCTCTCTCTCTCTCTCTCTCTCTCTCTCTCTCTCTCTGTCCTTCTCTCTTTCTCTCTCCTTATTTCTCTCCTATCTAATGATAGGGGGTGAAACTGGGGGGATAAAGGGTAGGAAAAAGAAGAACCCACAAAGTAGGTACACATTTGAATATGTAAACAAAATGGAAAAATTCCTAGGAAATGTGAGTAGACTAAAGCATCAAATCAGCCAGAGTTAAAATGGACAGAGGTCAGTAGACTTCAGATATCTTGAACCCAGGCCTACTAGCTGTTCCTATCCTGGGCAGCTGAGTTAATGTTGACTAGCTGATGCCATGCAGCCCACCAAACCATGATGACAATTATGGCACAAACTGGCTCTACTTTCCTAATGGACAGTGGTGTATATCAGCTCCATAAGGGATCCTTAGAGTAGGAACAGCTCAAGCAACCTGGGTTACCTTTCTTGTTGATTCTTGGAGATGTCACAAGAGAATTCTTTTGTCCAGTGCGTTTGCTCCATACATTTTAAGCAAAAGTTGACATCTAGCCCACGGCAACCTAATAGGTTTGGGAAAAAGGTAAGATGGACAGGCACAGGGAGGGTCCAGGCAACAGATATTCCATGTCATACCTGGCTCTACTTCCCAGTCTCATAAGCCTTAGTGCTGTGAACAGACAGCATGACAAGGCAACTTTTTTTTCTATTTTTTTCTTTTTTTTTCCTTTTTTTTCTTTTTTTGTTTTTCGAGACAGGGTTTCTCTATATAGCCCTGGCTGCCCTGGAACTCACTATGTAGACCAGGCTGTCCACGAACTCAGAAATCTGCCTGCCTCTGCCTCCCAAGTGCTGGGATTAAAGGCGTGCTCCACCACGCCCGGCCCCCAATTTGTGTCTTAGAGTTACTATTGCTGTAATAAAACACCAAGACTGAAATGACTTAGGGTGGAAAGAGTTTATTTGGCTTACACTTCCATATCACAATTCATCCTCAAAGGAAGGCAGGACAGGAAATAAAAGAACACAAGAATGTGGAGCCAGGAGCTGATGCAGAAGTCATAAAAGAGAGCTGCTTACTGGTCTACTTCCTATGGCTTGCTCTGCCTGCTTTCTTACAGAACTCCGGCTACAGGATCAGGGGTATGTATCCCCACCCACAATGGGATGGGCCCTCCTCCATCAACCACTAATTAATAAAATGCCCTACAGGCTTCCTGGCAGCCCAACCATATGAAAGCATATTCTCAACCAAGGCTTCCTCCTCTCTAATGACTCTAGCTTAAGTTGACATAAAAACTAGCCAACCCAATCCCAGGTTTACTCAGGTGAGCTTCCTGAGTAATATCACCAAGGGAAGCTGAGAAGATACATTCCCCGTGAACTTCAGGACCAGACACGAGGCTAGAAGAGGTAGGAAGAATCCTATTGCTCTAAGGCTATAAGATAGAGCAATGAAGACACTGTCTACATTGATGCCAAGGGTTGTCTGTGGTCCTGCTATGCCAGGCTGGCTTTACTTGTGACAATGACCAGCACCTCCAGATTTGCTGATATCAGTGAGATTATGCCTGTTAGAGCGTTTGTACACCTTACATGCCACTCTTTGATTTTTGCCTTCAAGAAAACAAGTGAGAGGCTGGAAAGATGGCCGAGTGCTTCTGAGCTTGTACTACTCTCGCAGAGGATCTGAGTTCAGTTCCCAGTACATATGTGACAGGTCACATTGCCTGTAAGTAAGTCCAGGCCCCACCACCACCACCACACACACACTTCAAAATAAAATTAATTATTAAAAAAAAAAACCAACAATGGGTGGTGGTGACAAAGACTTTAATCCTAGTGCTTGGAAGACAGAGAGAGGCAGGTGGATCTCTCTGAGTTCCAGGCCAGCTTGTTCTACAGAACTAGTTCCAGGACAGCCAAAGCTACAAAGAGAAACTCTGTCTCGAAAAACAGGCAAACAGCGGCTGGCTAGAAGGCTCAGTGTGTAAGAGCACTGACTGCTCTTCCGAAGGTCCTGAGTTCAAATTCCAGCAACCCCATGGTAGCTCACAACAACACATAATGAGATCTGATGCCCTCTTCTGGTGAGTCTGAAGACAGCTACAGTGTACTTATTTATAATAATAAATAAATCTTTGGGCTCGAGCAAGCAGGGCTGACTGGAGCAGAGGTCCTAAAAGTTAATTTCCCACAACCAGATGAAGGCTCACAACTATCTGTACAGCTACAGTGTGTACTATCTTTAAAAACAAACAACAATAAACAAAACAAACAAAAACAAAAAACAACATGCAAAAAAAAAAAACCTCAAGCAAACAAAACAAAGTGCTGCTGAGGTGAGTTCTTCCTGTGTTCCAGTCCGTGGCTTGATATGACTTACCTATAAAATGCCCCTACAGGCTTGTGTGCTATGAAACTCTTGGGTATGGGGTTTAGCTTATCGAGCTGCATCTCTGGGAATGGGTTTGTATGCACTTCTGATTTCCAACTCATACACTGCATCCTGATCCAACCCACCATGCTAATATTGTCAGATGGTCAGTCCATCAGCCCCCACCCCCTCCTGTCTCAATGGGCTGACATTCCTCTGGAATCACAAAAATACTTTTCTCCCTTATGTTGTTCTGATAGACATTTTTTGTCATAGCAATAGGAAACTAGTACAGGGGCCAGCCAATATGCCCTGATCCAGTGCTCTCTGTTCAGTAACCTACATTTTCAATGTGTCTTCAGAGCACAGTGACCAGCAAGCTGGAAGCTCCTGCCTCACCTCTCAGACTTCTGCCTTCTCATCTGAACTTTCCTCAACTTTGCAAGTTCTTTCTCTCATTTGGGTGTCAAATGTTTCCCCTGTATTAAAACTTGGTATCCAAGGCAGGGATATTGGAAGAAGGTAGAAATAGTCAGAGGAGGTGCTTTGTTAGAGGACTTTAGGTAATTTGGGATTCCCACATCCCTTAGGCAGAATGGCAGGATAGAGCACGGCAACAGAGCCCAAAGAACCACTCAACTACCACCTCAGCCAGCCAGCTGATAGCCCTTGGTCCAGAGAAGAAAACAGGTGTGGTGGTTTGAATATGCTTGGTCCAGGGAGTGGCACTATTAGGAGATGTGGCCTTATAGGAGAAAGTGTGTCAATGTGGGGGTGGGTTTTGATATCCTCCTCCTAGCCACGTGGGAGTTAGTCTTCTAGCAGCCTTCAGATGAAGATGTAGAACTCTCAGCTCCTCCTGCACCATGCCTGCTTGGAGGCTGCCATGCTCCCACCTTGATGATAATGGACTGAACCTCTGAACCTGTAAGCCAGCCCCAATTAAATGTTGTCCTATAAGAGTTGCCTTGTCGGAGGTTGGAGAGATGGCTCCGTGGTTAAGAGCACTGACTGCTCTTCCAAAAGTCATGAGTTCAAATCCCAGCAACCACATGGTGGCTCACAACCATTCATAATGAGATCTGACACCCTCTTCTGGTGCATCTTAAGACAGCTACAGTGTACTTACATATAATAAATAAGTCTTTAAAAAAAAAAAAGAGGCCAGACAGTGGTGGCACACACCTTTAATCCCAGCACTTGGGAGGCAGAGGCAGGCGGATTTCTGAGTTCGTGAACAGCCTGGTCTACATAGTGAGTTCCAGGGCAGCCAGGGCTATATAGAAAAACCCTGTCTCGAAAAACAAAACAAAAACAAAACAAAACAAAACAAACAAAAAAAAAAGAATGTTGAGAGCAAGGGAGATGCTGGAGTCCTGGTTTGTGAAGTTTCAGAGAGAAGTTTAAAGAATGTGTAGGGACATTTGTTATTTTGAATTAAGAGTCTGTGATGGGTGATTTGAATAAGAATGGCCCCTTTGGGAGCTGGAGAGGTGGCTCCACAGTTAAGAGCACAGATTGCTCTTCCAGAGGTCCTGAGTTCAATTCCCAGCAATCACATGGTGGCTCACAACCATTTGAAATGTGATCCGATGTCCTCTTCTGGTGTGTCTGAAGACAACAACTGTGTACACATACACATAAAATAAATAAGTAAAAAATAAAAAGAAAAAAGAAAAAAGAATGCTCCCTGTTAAGCTCATCAATTTGAATGATTAGTCATCAGGAAGTGGCACTACTTGAAAGGAAATAGGTGTGGCCTTGTTGGAGGAAGTGTGTTACTGTGCATGGATTTCAAAAGCCCAAGGCAGGCAAGCTGTGGCCTCTTTTTCCTGCTGCCTGCAGATCCAAATATAGAAATCTCAGCATGTTTACCTGGATGCTGCCATGTTCACCACTGTGATGATAATAGACTGACCCTTTTGAAACTGTAAGCAAGCCCCAATGAAATACTTTCTCTGTAAGTGTTGCCTTGCTCATGGTGACTCTTCACAGCAATAGAACATTGAATAAGACAGATTCTGTATTTCTGGTCAACTGAGACTGAAAGGCTAGCCATGATTAACAAGAGACCAGCACCATTAAAATGAGACCTTTCTTTACTGGGACAATTGATGGTGGCTAACTGGAACTAGGTAATTAGTTATGATTAAGAAGAGACCGTGCACATTGAATTAAAGCGCTCTACGAAGTATTTCCTGAGAGCACACGGAAGCTGTGTTCTAGAGGCCGCCAAGGTTGTACCTCAAGTTAGCAGCTCAACTTGGTGTAAGAGTCGCCCACTTGTGACTTGTTGAAGGCATGGAAGGTCATGAAGACCAGCAGAGTCTTGGCACTGTGAGAGGCCAGAAGAGGCTACTGGTGAAGGTGAAGCTTCGATAGCAATTGAAGGCCAGGATTAAAGGGGTCATGCAGAGAAATTGAGGCTTGGTACCAAGTAGAGAGCCCAGGATAGGCTGGTGAAAGTACAGTCCAGTTGTAATAGAAGACCTAAGCATTTTGGAGATGCCAATACCATGGCATGGCCACCAACGATAGTAGTAGCTGTGGAGTGGAACTGACAAAATATGTGTGCTGCAGAAGGCAGAGCCAAAGAAGTGACATAAGCCCAAGGCCTGATGTCCCACACTTTGTCCAAGTCAGATCACAACAATATCCGGGCCTCAATATCCTCTGGTCCAGTGGGTGGGCTGAGGGATTTGTAATGTCTAGGCCTAGGCACTGAACAGGTGCTAGAAACCACCTGATAAAGGGATTCTTTGTCTTTGTCTCTACCTCAGATAAATACTTTGTTTTGTGTTCCAAACTTAGGATAGAGTGAAAATGGTACTCTCCAAAGGCCACTTTGCCCCCAACATTACTTGCAGGGCAAATGTGGAGACCAGAATTTACTCTTCACTAGAGCCTCTGTCTCTTCCCTGACCCTCAGAGACATGATCAGATGATGCTGGAGGACCTGAGAAGGTCACTTATTTGAGAATGCATATTTCTGTGTGTTACCTTCCCCCTTCACTTCAGCCATGGGACTTCTAGCAGCCTCTGCTTGGAGGCTAACACCTGGGAGCTAAGACAGATGCTCTCTGTTGACTGTCGGTTCGTCTTTGAAGAAGCCGCCTAAGCACATCTACTGCCTGAGTACTCCAGCCGCCTGAAGATCTTCCGAACCTGGGGACTTTGGCACCTGAACCTTCTTTGCAGTGTAATCTAGAGACTTGGTTTCGGTTTGTCCTGTGACTATAAAAACCCTAGCTTATTCTAGGTAAAGTGGAGCCTTGATTGGGATGCAACTTGGCTTCGTGTTTTCTCTTTGCATTTCAAACCCTCTATTTCAGGTCCTTTATTCCCTCCTGGCTGAGAGAACCCAGTTCGTGAAACTGTGGGCAGTTTCATCTGTGGTTCCTTCAACCGAATGCAAGCTACAAGGCTTTCCTCAGGTCCTGGCCAGAGTACCATCTCATCTTGAAGCCCCCATTCCTGTACCAGCCTCCCTTGCTGGGCAGAAGAGCTTACAGCTGTTATGGACCTGGACAGATGAGGTCCCCAGAGGCTATCTTTCCTACAGGAGGACTGAAAATCTGCTCTAAGAAACTTTCACAGATCCCATGGCCCAGGCTTTGATGATCTGTGTGGAACACAGAACCAAAGATCCCTCTGAGAGTGGGAGTTGATACTGAAGAGACTCTGTGAATAGAGTTAGGGCTGTAGCTTTGGTAACAAATGGACACTTCAAGGAACACCAGCCAATATTGGTCTGAAGCCTCTCAGAAGGACAAGAAGCTGATAGCTCTAATAAATGTGTTTTTTGGACCCTCTATTTAGAATGATACTGAATTCCTATTCACAGAACTCTCCATATCTTTTTTTAAAAAGCATCCTAGGGCTGGTGAGATGGCTCAGAGTGTAAGAGCACCAACTGCTCTTCCAAAGGTCCTGAGTTCAAATCCCAACAACCACATAGTGGCTCACAACCACCCATAATGAGATCTAACACCCTCTTCTGGTGAGTCTGAAGACAGCTACAGTATACTTATTTATAATAATAAACAAATCTTTGGGCCAGAGCGAGCAGGGACTGAGCAAGTGGGATCTACCAGAGGGAGTGGGGCTGACTGGAGCGAGCTGGGCTGATCAGAGCAAGCAGAGGTCCTAAAAGTCAATTCCTAACAACCAGATGAAGGCTTACAACTATCTGTACAGCTACAATATGTACTCATCTACATAAAATAAATAAATCTTTTTTGATTTGTTTTGTTTTTTCGAGACAGGGTTTCTCTGTGTAGTCCTCGCTGTCCTGGAACTCACTCTGTAGATCAGGCTGGCCTTCAACTCAGAAATCCACCTGCCTCTGCCTCCCAAATGCTGGGATTAAAGGCGTGTGCCACCACTGCCCGGTCAGAGCTGCCATCTTTCTCCCATTTCAAGCCATACTCAAATTTCCACTGATAATAGGAGACTTGGGGGAAAATGATGTAGCTCCCTCAGCTCTGATGGCAGCCAGTAGATATGACCTTGTCCCCCTTTTATTGGCTCTTTGTGGCTCACCTGTTTCCTTTTACCCAGAACAAAGTACCAGGGCTAAATCTGTGTGCACACTTTATAACCAGAGCCTATTATAAGCTAGAATGCACCAGCTTCTTCTGCAGGGTCTGAAACTAAGAACACCATGAAAATCCTCAGTCAAGTCCCCATGTTTCATAGCCTGTAAAAAATGGTTTGGCTATCTCTCATGGCTGTGAACTCCAGCACATGGCCTTGACTCATTTGAGGTTAGGTCTAGAGGAAACCACTTGGAGGAAGCACATGTGTCAGATCCCTGGCATTTGCTGTGTTTAGTTTCCTTTTTAATTAGCCACCCATTCAGATACCTTTAGAGCCACAGCAGTTGATATTGAAGCAATGAACTTTCCATGAGCTTCATAAGTCTGAATGTGCAGGCAGGGCCAGACTCACTTGCCAACCCCTGAGCAGGGAAAGGTCAGTCCACCTAAACTACTCCTGAGCTGAGAAAGAGGCTCTCCCAAGAGAAATGGAGTTATTGTTACTAGAAATAGAAACGGCCCTGGTAAGCAGCCCCTACTCCATAACCCCACAACAGCCTCAATATCCGGAAGGACCTTGTGTTTCGGCCTCAACTGTGAACTCTGTGCTAATACACCTCCATCTGGCTACCTAACCCATGACGCACTTTCTGGGTACTGTGCCACCTGTGACAGGCTCCTTTCCCTCCAGTTTCCAGCAGGACTACCCAGGAAATTGGCTCTAGCCCAAAGTAGAGCCACCTGTTCCAGTCTGCTCCCACACTGCGCTCCCACACCTCCTTGTAGTAAGATTGAGCATCTAGCTGTCTTCCATCCAATGATACCACATTATGTTGCCTTGCCCATTTTCTGTACCCATATTTTCAGCTAATACCTACAAGTCAACTGAATGAAGGTCTGGATAGTTCTGGACATGACCTACAGGAATTCCTGGGCACATTTACAATGATGAGCCTGCAGTCTGCTCAGCTTAAGGGAAAGGTAGGAAAAGGGTGGGGGCAGGAAGTATATCTCTTAAAACTCCTGCCCTCCACTGAGGATGGAGATCTTACTAGACTCTACAAACTGGAAAGGCCTGGTGTTGTGACTAGATCCTTCCAAGTTAGTCATGAGGTGCACAGTGGGTCTATATGGAAGGCTTCTGATACTGACCTCAGACTCAGTCACTGCTTGGGGTTTTAAGAATGACTAAGATAAGGGCTATAGGTGTGGGAAACACCATAGTCTACAGGCACAGGAGGTAGGACCTAGAGAACACTGCAGCCCACCCACACCCTCGGTTTCCTTTCCCAGCTAAGGCCACCTTGAATGACAGTATAGTAGGGTGAGACCACACTCACTTCCCTTTTCAGTGCACAGTTGCTCCTTAACAACAGAGCTTTATAGGCACTAGCTTGTTCAGGCTGCACCCCCTAATTAGGGCAGGCAGGGCAGGCAGGGCATGCAGGCCTATTCAGGTGTCCTTTGGCCCTGACTCTAGTGACCCTGCAGGGGTGAGACTACAGTGGTCCTGCCCATCTCCCTGTGTCTCTGCTTGGTTGTTTTGTATTTTTTGAGACTGGTCTCAAGTAGTCAAGGATGACCTTTGATCTTGCTGATTTAGGCCACCCATAAGATTTAGGCCACCATAACTGGCTTGGTTTTACTTTTTATCTTGTTTTCATTTTGAGGTCTCACTAAATTGCCCAGGTTGACCCTGAACTCATTTGGTAGCTGTACTGGCTGGTTTTGTGTGCCAACTTGACACAGGCTGGAGTTATCACAGAGAAGGGAGTTTCAGTTGGGGAAGTGCCTCCATGAGATCCAGCTGTGGGGCATTTTCTCTATTAGTGATCAAAGGAGTAGGGCCCCTTGTGGGTGGTGCTATCCCTGGGCTGGAAGTCTTGGGTTCTATAAGAGAGCGAGCTGAGCAAGACAGGGGAAGCAAGCCAGTAAGAAACATCTCTCCTTGGCCTCTGCGTAAGCTCCTGCTTCCTGACCTGCTTGAGTTCCAGTCCTGACTTCCTCTGCTGATCAACAGCAATGCGGAAGTAAGCTGAATAAACCCTTTCTTGCTCCCCACTTGCTTCTTGGTCATGATGTTTGTGCAGGAATAGAAACCCTGACTACCAGTAGCCCAGGTAGGCTATTCTCTCTTTTTCTTCTTTTAAGAGATTGATTTATTTTATGTATATAAGAGCTCTGTGCACCTGTGTGCCATCAGATCCCCTTGTAGATAGTTGTGAGCCACCATGTGGTTGCTGGGAATTTAATTTACAACTTCAGAAAGACCAGCCAATGCTCTTAACCACTGAGCCATCTCTCCTGCCCAGGCTGGCTATCTCTTAAGTAGCTTGGATTTTATAGGCCTATACCACTTGACTGTGGGGTAGCTTTTTGTGGAGTCGTTTTCTTTTTTTCTTTTTTCTTTTTTTAAAGATTTATTTATTATTATACATAAGTACATTGTAGCTTTCATCTGACAGCAGAAGAGGGCGTCAGATCTCATTATGGGTGGTTGTGCACCATCATGTGGTTGCTGGGATTTGAACTCAGGATCTTTGGAAGAGCAGTCAGTGCTCTTACCCACTGAGCCATCTTGCCAGCCCCTGGAGTCGTTTTCATTGTCTGGTCCTGAGCCTCTTCGTGAGCCAACGACGAGAAGGAACCAATGAGATAGAGGAGGTCTGCCTGCAACTTCTCTTCAGGAGTGCAGAATAAATCAATTTTCACCAAGTCAAAGCCTCGCCTCAGACTTTCCTCCTTAGTGGATGCCATCTACTCCAAAGATTCAGGAACTCAGGGTGAAGTTACCTTTCAGTCCTTGTGCCCATCCTCTTGGTCAGAGCGAGCAGGACGCTCTTGCTGGCCACGAGGGGCCAGCATCGGATAGAGGGACCCGTTCGGAGTTCTCATCAATCGTGGCAAGGTCCAGTCCCAGGACCATCAACGCCCGCCTGTGGTAGGTAGACTGTCTCACGCCCGCGGGATGCGGCCCAGAGAGGGTTAAGGGGGCGGGACGTGGGGCAGTCCCGCCTTTCCTGCTGAGTCCGAGCGCGCACTGGGCGTGGGCTCGAGGCGGGTCGGAGAGGGTGGCGGCGGAGGGCGCTGCGTGGGGCGAGCGCAGCAGCGGCTGCGGTGGCGCGGCCCGCGTGACCCTCCGCCGCGCCCTGTGCGCTCGCGAGCCCGCGCCCTGTCGCGCCGGCCCAGCCGCAGGATGCGCGCTCCGCCGCTGCTGCTGCTGCTGGCTGCATGCGCGCCACCATCAGGCGCCGCTGTGGACCCGACGCCGCCGGGCTGGGAGCCGGCCCCCGACGCGCCCTGGTGCCCCTACAAGGTGCTCTCCGAGGGCCCAGAGGCGGGCGGTGGGGGCCTGTGCTTTCGCAGCCCTGTTCGGGGCTTCCGCTGCCAGACGCCGGGCTGCGAATCGTTGGCCTCGGCGGGAGGCTTGCTGCGCGCCCACGTCCTGCGCAATCGCAGCGTGCTGCTGCAGTGGCGCCTGGCTCCTGCTGAGGCGCGCCGCGTGCGCGTCTTCGCGCTAAACTGCTCGTGGCGTGGCACCTATACGCGCTTCCCTTGCGATCGCGTGCTTTTGGGTGCCTCCTGCCGCGACTACCTGCTGCCGGACGTGCACGACAGCGTGCGCTACCGCCTGTGCCTGCAGCCGCTGCCGCTGCGCGCCGAGCTCGCCGCCGCCCCGTCAGAGCTTGCCGAGTGCGTGGAGTTCACCGCTGAACCCGCAGCTATGCAGGAGATCGTTGTGGCCATGACGGCGGTAGGCGGCTCGATCTGTGTCATGCTGGTGGTCATCTGCCTGCTGGTGGCCTACATCACCGAGAACCTCATGCACCCGACCTTCCGGCGACCCAGTCTGCGCAGGCAGCCCTGAAGCGCAAGGCGACCCGCCCACCTAGGTTCCATCTGCCAAGTGCGCTGAGACCCTAAGGCCCTCTCTCTGCTTTTCTCTCATTCCCACTCCCTCTTTAGGATCCCCTTGGAGGGCCTAATGGAAACTAGACCATGCAGGGACCTTGGCATCATCCCACGACCTTGTCAGCCCCAGATGGGTATCTGCCTTCCAGACTCGGGGCCTCAGACTCGCCCATAGGGCCTGGGCTAGAGTTGTCAATGGCAGCCAGGGGTCTTCTCCATCTCCAGAGAAGCCTTTATAGAGCTGGCCAGAATATACATTCCCTTCTGGCAATAACCACTGGCACCCAGGATCATGAACCTGAACTTTCATCCTGTGTCAGGTTGTCAAAGCTTGGCCGTGATTGTTGCTTGGTCACTTTGTGCTTTGCAGATTGGGAGAAGTGATCTTTGGAGCCTGTACCCACCCTACCTTACCCCAGTGGGCTTAGGTTAGCTTTGTGCCTTAGTATCTCTGACCCACGACAGGAGCCACCCATCATCCCTCAGCTGTCCATGGGGATTGTGGCCCTGTGACTGGCTGGCTTATGCATGCTTCTGGTCAGAGTCCCATTGAGGACACACCATCTTTAAGACTTTCAGGATCCTGGGGCAAGGGTTCACAGGTCCTGTTTTGTCTTCCGTTGTGGGTGTCCGAGAAGCCAAGAGCCATGTTGTAGCTCAGCAGGCTGGGCCCAATGTCCAGCTGCTGCATCCAGGGGTGAGTGTCCTTCACCTTAGGAGACTGGGGATTCACCCTTTCTTTTTGCTTGTACTGCCTTGATTAGGTTTTTCCCGGGGTGGGGGTGGGAGTGGGTGTTGGGAAGGCAGCTGAGGGATCCTGAGGGCTGAAGGAAAGCTGCCAGCCTTGCTCAGCCAAACCCTTAACTGTGGTCTGGATCCCAAGCCTCAACTAACCTAAGAAACCTCAGTGGCCACAGTGCTACTTCACTAGCCCAGTTCTTCTCACACTACCTACCACCTGAGATCTGACCCCAGTAATGTTGCCCTTCCTTCTGCATGGACAGAGGCTGGTCTTGCCTACTTCCTGGTAGACACGGGCACCTGGTTGAGGTCACTCAGCCATCTTGTGATACTGGGAAGAATAAAGCATTGCCCCTGTGTCTCTGAGCCTGGGCTCTGACCACTAGACTTAACCTTGACAATTTTTCCTCCCATTCTCACCCCAGCGACCATGATGACCTGAGCCCTGACTGGCAGCACCCGTGTCCTACCTCTCTGTCTTTGCTCTGCCCGTTCCCTGTGAGGCACTGGTCAGTTGCCAATATCTAAATGTCTATCACTCTCATACCAAAAATACTGTCTTGTGTGTTTATTTGGAATGTTGGAGGGGAGGCTATGGGTGAGGGAAGGGAAGGTAGATTCAGTTCCTCCAAGGGCCTCAGGCAATTAGTCCAGTGGCTGCCCTTGAAGCTTTCTCATTGGGATGGGAGATCAGCCCCAGGCAATATTCATTGGAATGCTGACTTTACAGTTCAGGCCGGAGGACAGTCAGGGTGTCCACAACTTGCTTGTCCACCCCCAGACCTTGGGATAGTATCTATCTTTTTCTAGATCAGCTGTGTTGTGCGGGGGTTGGGGAGGTGGAACTAGCAGTGGTTAGAAATAGCCTGGACACACAATAATGACCCATTTGAGCTGTGACAAGCAACAGTTAGGCAGCTCTAAGATGGGGTACCCTCCCCAGTGTGGTTTTCCTCTGTGGTGTTAGAGCTGGGGGTAGAAGTAGACAGAGAAAATGAACCTGGGCTACTGTGTGAGCCACTCTCTCTCCACGCTTAGAATGTCCTTGGAACTCTTATGCTCTTGTAACCCTGAAAACGCAAAAGTACAAGACAGGGATGAGCCAGGTCTGATGAGTGACTCATCTAGAGGGGGTGGGAAGAAGGTTGGGGGTGTAGTGATGTGCCTGGACTCATCTGAGGGGTGGAGGATGTAGTAGATCGTCTAGACAGCCAGAGCAGAAATGGGAGGGGTTTGCAGTCCAGCCGTTCTCCCACTGCTATTCTTTGGGAATCTAGGTTGTATATGAGGTGTGTTCTGATGTCTTCAACCTGCATGGGCAGGAGTTGCCACTCTGGAAGTGCCCTGTCTGAAGTACCCTAGATCCCTTGGCACAGTCTGATTCTAGAGCTAGAACCATCTGGGCCTCTTCTGGTACCAAAGCTCTAGACTTCACTAGGCCTTCAATGTGATTCAACTGTAGTTAAATTGTTAGAATGCTTTCCTAGCAAGTCTCCAGCACCATATAACTGGGTATTGTGGTAGATACCTGTAACCCCAGCACTCAGGACATGGAGGCTAGGGAATCAGAAGTTCAGAGTCTTTCTTAGCTATATGTTGAGTTAAAGGCCAGGAAAGAAAACACAAACAACAAAAATCCCCAACTTACAGACCTGACATACGAAGAGGGATAAATTGTACCCATTTAATTACTGTTCAGGTTCCCATGACTATACCCCAGCCCAACCCTGCTCAAGTGTGTGGCCCTTCTTAAAATTTTCAGTATGATCTCCAGGGATGTTTTACATTTTTACCCAAAACAAAACCTTCTAATCTGCCTACCTTCAAAAACCTAGTCATAGCATGTAACTACCTTAGCCTACCAGAATGGCACATAGCCATTTTTCTTTGTGTGAGTACCAGCATTTCAGAACCTCCATGTGCTGAGTTACATAGAAGCTATTCAAAGCTCACTCACTGTAACTAGGACAGTAAGATATCCTTTCAGAAAACACAGCATAAGCCCGCTGGTCATTGTGGGTCTTAGTGGAAAGCCCTGACTGCTCTGGAGCTTGTTATGTAGACCAAGCTGGCTTTGAACTCCCAGAGATCTGCTGCCTGGTGCCTCCCCACTGCTGAGATTAAAGGAATGTGACTAAGCCACCTGAGTGATGGTGCTACAGGTATGTACCACCCCTTCTGCCAGCCTTTTGCATCTTTTTCCACCTTTTCCCATCTTTCCCTCCCTGACTGCCTTTTTTTTTTTTTTTTTTTTTTTTTGAGACGGTTTCCTACAACCTTGGATAGCTTCCAATTCATTAGTCAAAGATCAGCTTGAACTCTGACCCTCCTTTCCTCCCCTGGTGCTGAAGTAATTGATAGACCACCAATTTTGATTTTATAGAGTACTAGATATCAAGCCTAAGGTCTTTTTTTTGTTTTGTTTTGTTTTTCGAGACAGGGTTTTTCTGTGTAGCCCTGGCCATTCTGGAACTCACTCTGTAGACCAGGCTGGCCTCGAATTCAGAAATTCACCTGCCTCTGCCTCCCAAGTGCTAGGATTAAAAGCCTAAGGTCTTATGTGTGCGAGGTAAACTTTCCACCAACTGAGCTCTATCCCCAGCCCTATTTTGGCGTTTTCAGTTACGTCTTTGGGTTCTCTGATCTATTCTGAAATGTAGTTTACCAATATTCTTTTTTTTTCTTTTTTGTTTTTTTTTTTGAGATAGGGTTTCTCTGTGTAGCCTTGGCTGTCCTGGAACTCACTCTGTAGGCCAGGCTGGCCTCAAACTCAGAAATCTGCCTGCCTCTGCCTCTGGGATTAAAGGCATGTGCCACCACTGCCCAGCCACCATTAATCTTTTTTTTTTAATTACCACCTTTTTTTTTCTATCACACATAGTAACATATATCATAAAAGAACAAATTGATAAACTTTATAAAAATTTTAAGCTAGGTTCTGGGTTCAAACCTATAATCTTAGTAGATGGAAGGTGGAGGCAGGACTATTAGAAGTTCAAGGCCAGTCTTGGCTACATGAGACTGTAGGTTGGTGAGATGGCTCACTAGGTAAAGGCACCTGTCAAGCTTGACCTGAATTTGAGTCCTGGAACTCACAAGGTGGAGCAAGGGCACCAATTTCCTTGGAGGTTGTGGTCAGGCCTCTATATGTACATGGTCCATGAGCACACACACAAAATAAAGAAATGTAAATAACAGTATTTAAAGATTCTGCCTATTGCCAAACACGTGGTATTCACATGAGATATTCACATGATGTCATCACTTAGCAGACTGAAGCCAGAGGATTGCTTGTGGCCAACCAGTGCATAGACCCTGTCTATGTTAGGGACCGAACTCAGGTCCTTGTACATGTTTGACAAGAGCTCCTGCCAGGCAGTGGTGGTGCACACATTTGATCCCAGCATTTGGGAGGCAAAGGAAGGTGAATTTCTGGGTTCGAGGCCAGCCTGGTCTACAGAGTGAGTTCCAGGACAGCCAGGGCTACACAGAGAAACCCTGTCTCGAAAAACAAAAAACAAAACAAAACAAAAGACAAAGCTCCTATTACTGAAGCTATGCCAACATCCCCTGAGCAGTTTTTTCTTCCTCCCTCCCTCCCTCGTTCCCTCCTTCCTTCCCTCTGCCTCTGTCTCTGTCTATCTGTTGGTCTCTCCCTTTTTGTTTTGGTTACAAGGTCTCACTATACTGGAATTTGCTATATAGACTAGACTGGTCTTGGACTGACAGAGATTGCCTGCCTTTGCATCCAGAATGTTGGGACTAAAGGTGTGTGCCACCATGCCTCTCCTCTGGATTTTTTTCTTAACCCAGATGTAAAGAATTTGTATATACACGGGCTGGGCATGGTGGCACATGCCAGCACTCAGGAGGCTGATGCAATATGATTACAAATCTGAAGGTAGCTTGGGCTTAACAGTGAGGCATTGCTTTGGGCAGTGGTGGTGCATTCCTTTAATCCTAGTACTTGGGAGGCAGAGACAGGCGGATTTCTGTGTTCGAGGCCAGCCTGATCTACAGAGTGAGTTTCAGGACAGCCAGGGTTACACAGAGAAACCCTGTCTCAAAAAAA
>JADRCC010568542.1:0-10121 GCA_019843855.1 Hylomyscus alleni
GTTCAAACACCTGAACCTATGAGGGACATTTGTCATCTACACACGGCATGTTGGTTCTGTAACATTTAGAATCTACAAACTAGTAGTGCTGTTTGTGGCAACTCTTCTCTGGTAGACTGTACATTTCATCCTAGTTCTAGGAAAACCACAAAAGAAGAATCTATCTTCCAGCACAGACCCTTCTTGGTACCTCCATGTCCTGTAGCCAAAGATGTCATGTGCTTAGCAATAAAGTATTACCTACTAGCTCTGGCATGGAGCTAGTATCAATACATTATCTAAATGGTTTTTAAGGGATTAGCAGTCAACCTGGCCAGAAAGTATTAGGAAACTATTCTAACCCTGGCACTGAACAACCTAATGGTTCCTAAGATTGCTATTTCCCACATTCATAGGAAGCTTTCCTTTAAGCTTTTACAGATCTGTAAAACATTCAAGGCTTGACATTACATAGAGCAATATTTTCACAGAGGATCTCTATAGGCACCCTATTGACCACTACAAATAAGTGCCAATTATTCTTGTGAGAATAATCTTTTGAGAAGATATACTAAAAGACATGTTAGCAAGGCCCAACACATCGGGAGAGGATTTCATCACTTATATCAATAACTATATCGACACAGTTATATGGATAGGAGCTATTACTCCAACTTTCATTTTATTATCCACGGTTATTTTTCATGAAACATTCTGTCTCCTCACTTTTAATGATGTTTTCAGCACCACTGTACATTTTTCTAATCCCGATAGTCTTGGCACAGCTTGGCTTAAAGCAGATCCAGGGGAGAAGAGGGTTGTAGCTGACCTTTCCTAGCTTGGTATTGGATTCAGCATCGTGCCACTTGCTTTTAACTGATCACACTTGACATCCGAAAGGGCTTCTGGCTGTGTAATATACTTTGGGTATACCATGGATAATATACTTTGTTGTGTATGTGAGGCTCTGTAGGGAGATTATAGGATATGTATATGACAAGGTCTGGAGGACAACTGTCCACACCTATCACAAACTTAATCTTTTGAACTTGAACAGCTTTGTCACTTATGAGTTCTTGGAGGCATTAGTTCAATATTTGAGTTTCCATTAAAATTCTCTCTAAGAACCCCAGATTCACACAAATTTAATCACATTTGTCTTCAAATGACTTGATCAGTCATTCAACTTAAAACATAATACAGTTTTGCCTATTTCTCTTTCGTCTTTGATTACTTCAGCAATTTTGGAAGATAATTTCCATGCTGTTTCGGATCAGGTAGCTCTTCCATCACCTCTTCTATTTCCTAGACCGTTTCTCACCAGGCAGCTCAGAAAAGCCATCAAAGCCTTATTATACAAGTCCTGAGGGTCCTGATGCACCAACTTCCTTTTGAACTCTCCTGTGAACACAGTCCAAGTCATCACACTTATACCCATTCCCTAAAAGAAGCCTGGCTATTTTCTATCGTCTGCCCGATGAGAGAACTCCCAAGAGCTGGACTCAGCCAGTGATGAACAAGAGTCCTTAATTTTTCATATGAATCAGTCCATTGAGAATAATTTTCTCATATTCCTTCAAGGTTTTCAATCTTCACCTCAAAGAGAGATGAGCAGTTTTATTATCCAGTTTTTCAGCTTTCACAACCTCCTTGGCCCTATGTCCCATAGCCTTTGGAGCCACTCTGTGAGAAACTCCTTTATAATTCATTAAATGTCTTTCCCATCCAATCAGTACAGGTGCTCAGTATTCCTTGGGTGTCAGTCTCCTGTACTGAGCCATTATTAAAGTCACCTTGACTTTACTCTCATTCATGGATTTTTGATTGCTCTATATTAGAAGTTAGACCTGAGGGATCTCTTGAATCACTTTATTATTATTATTATTATTATTATTATTATTATTACTATTTACCTTCTCATTACCTTTCTTTCCTTCTCCAAGGATTTGAAGATTTGGGGTATTATTAGGAGGGATTTGCATGACTCTTATTTTATACTCTCTTTCTCTTGAATCTAGCTAACATTCAGAAATGGTAAGCGAAATCTTTTGTTCCCTTGTCATTCTGAGTCAGAGGAAAATGCATTGGATAGAATCTTGATTTTTTTTTCCCTCTTACATAGACTTTTTATTCTCTTTTGGAAGATGTCTGAGCCTGAATCTCTTGTCAACAACAACAACAACAACAAAAAGTATGCTTATCCACTGCCTGCTTATCATTAGTTTTTATACATGTAACTTTCAGGACTCACTATATATTCTTTTAATCCACTGATTTGGTACCCAACTTATGCATCCCTTTTTCCATACCTGCCTCTCCACCACCACCACATAGAGAACGATGGCTGATCCTCTAATTCCTCTCAAGGACATAAAAATTTAAGATACTTTGGTCTAGATCATATATCTTAGCACTCATTGAAGGGAACAATCAACTACTGCTACATTTTAGAATTGTCTTCACAGGAAGCTCTGTTCTCAAATAAACCATCCTGAGCTGTAAATTTCAGGAGATGTATGTATAGGAGACATACAACTAAACTTCCAGTTTATCTTTGTTTCCATTGGTTCAAGTTTGTATACTAATTGTTCTATGTAGCTTTTCCTAGGAAGACAAGCACTCAGTCTAGACAGGGTCCTTGATGAGAGACCTACAATTCCACCCACGGGTAGCTTGCTGAATGAGTACGTCCACTGTGGTTACTAAAAAGAGCACATCTGACTCAGAGGCAGCTGTGTCACTCCTACATGGATGGTGACTCATGCAAGTTGCATTTCTCAAACTTCCTGTGCCAGGTGCAGGCAGTTTGTCCAGTCAGTCTGACTCTACTTCTATTGTTTACTTCTTTTATGACTGTGGATGGGGCTTCTGATATCTTGTAAAGTTCAACAGGCTTCCAGAATCTAATAAATTTCTTTTATTTCCTGAGTTTGATGAATCCCCCTACTA
The DNA here is from genome assembly GCA_019843855.1 of Hylomyscus alleni. Lineage (NCBI taxonomy): Eukaryota > Metazoa > Chordata > Mammalia > Rodentia > Muridae > Hylomyscus > Hylomyscus alleni. Next base: position 2,929 of record JADRCC010568542.1, read on the forward strand.
CAGTCCATAGATAAAGGTTTCAGCTCAAAGGAAACAGTTCCGCAATGCTACATGAAAAATATTCACAAAGAAGTCAATGCAGCAGCATACTAGTGTACTTTGCCTCTTTGCACATTCTCCTAAGTGAACATCATTCCAATGAAGACCAATTATTTAATTAAAGAGTGATTTCCATTACCTTTCCTCAAATAAACATTGATCTTATTGCTTATATCACTCACTTTTTAAATATCATCAAAATACAAAAAGAACTCCCATTTAAAGTAATCCATCTTGCTTGCTGATTCATTCCTGTATTCTATCTTGCAGTCAACCCAGAGCTACACTGCGTTTTCATATTCTTCATTGTTTTTGCTCCTAAATTCTTTTGAACCCATTGTAACTTGGCATTTTCTTTTGCTGCCTCATAAAAACTTTTCATTCCTTTGGTAAACCAGTGATCTTTCTTCATGATCTTTTTTTTTTTTTCTTATTTTTTTGTTTTAATGAACAAACAAAAACAACAAGAACAAACGCCTATTGCCTCCCCCCTCCCCGTGCCTGCCACCCCACCTTCTCCCACTTATCCGCCCTGTCATTCCCCTACACTGGGGCACAGAACCTTCACAGGGCCAAGGGCCTCTCCTCCCATTGATGACCAACTTTGTGATCCTCTACTATACACATGCTGCCAGAACCAACAGTCCCACCATGTATAGTCCTTGGTTGGTGGTTGAGTCCCTGGGAGCTCTGAGGGCATTGGTCAGTCCATATTGTTGTTTGTCCCAAGAGGCTGCAAACCCTTCAACTCCATTGGTTCTGTCTCTAACTCCTTCATTGAGTACCCTGTACTCAGTTCAATGGAGCAAAGACTGTTTTTTTTTTTTTTTTTTTCATTTCCTTACTCTATAAGAAACATTTGGGATATTTACTTCCCACCTCAAGCAAGACTGTCCTCCATGAAACCATGTTTTCTCTCCTGCACTAGTCACTCCTATTCTGTCCAACCTTAAGATCTTAAGTCTCAAGTATCCCCAAAAGCAGTACTTACCATTTACTATTTCTTCTGTTAAATCAATATATCCATAGTAATAACATTTTATTTCCAGATCATTCTGAATGTTATATTGTTGGGTCCCTTCCTTCTGCCTCAACTCTGTAGACTCCAGAGTCTACAACAGGAGACCGCCAGATCACTCCTGCTGTTCCCAAAACAAAGGAGTGCTCTGAGTTCTGCCTTTGAGACCTGCTGGCTGGCACTCATGCTGACTGGGGACTTTGTTGGGTGTGAACTGACTGACTGCCTGGGGACATCTGCTGTTGACCTCCTCCCCCCACCTAGGGCTGTTCCTCTGGCCTCAGAGGTCTGCAGGGCATCCTAGGCCGCAGCCCTCAGGAGAGGCCACACCTGGCCTTCCTTTGACTCCTCCCAAATTGTTTATGTTATGCAAATGTCACTACAACCTAGAGATTCCAATTTTGCTTTTCTATAAATACTGAACCCCAAAAAGTAAAGTTAGAAGCTTTGATTGGGATGCAGCTTGGCTTCGTGTTCTTTTGTTCTCGAACTCTATATTTCAGGTCTTTTCTCCCTTCGGCCGAGAAAGCTCCAGCTTGGTGAAACTGTGGGACAGTTTCACTATCTAGCCTCAGATATAAAGATGTCCACTTGGTCTTTCCATTTATCTTTTCTGTAGAAAGCTCAAATTCTTTTTGAGATCACTGAAAATGCATCAAATGAAAAAATACGTCAAATGCTGACTTTGCTTAGAGATGGAAGAAAATGTAAAATCCTCACTTACTACCCCTCTCCTCCACTGGATGATAATCTCATCCTTCCAGAGTACACCCTTCTATTTATCTCTCATGCATAACCCGTAAGCCACAAACTCTTTCTGGCCATATATGTATACGATCCTTCAATGCTGTCTAGACCCTATGTCCTACCCACCTGCCCCCTTTATTTCTTATAGCATAGTGAGTCCCAAACAGCAACCTAGGCGCTTTAGTACTTACTCCCTCAGGTGTTACATAAATAGTTATTGTCACCTGGAAGAGCCTTACACTCCATCACTATGTTCCCAACCACTGTACTGCGTAAGGATAGGAACCAACTAGACTGTCAGCTCGCTCACAGACAAAACTCTTTTTCACTGAGGACAGCCCAAATTAATGTTAGAGTACTTATGAGGGGCTGGAACTTGTCTAACATACAAAAGCTTTCCCACTATTTTGATGCCTTGCAGGTTAACTCATTCGGAGAAGAACAATACTACCAAGCTCTACTTCATAGGTACGTACTAGTGGTTTAGATAAATGTGCTTCTTCTATTGTTTTTGATTATATGGACCTTGGACTACACACAGACACAGACACATGCACACACACACACACCTGCGTGCACATACATATACACACATGCACATGTACACAAACACAAAGCTGCATTTTCTAATTTTCTTAATTGCTGTTCCATGTAGCAGAGTTCTGCCCCATGTGAGTGGTCCCATCCTTGAGCAGGTGATCCTGGATAATATAAGAAAGCAGATGGAGCAAGGGTGAGCAAGCTGGTAGGCACCATTTCTCCATGGCCACTCATTTTGCTAGAGTCCTGAGCGGGTTTCTGCCTTGAGTTCATGTCCTGACTTCCCTTAATAAGTAACTGCTGGGTGAAAAAGAAAATAAACTCTTTCTTTACTAAGTTGCTTTTGGTACTGCTCCTTGCAGCAATAGACAGCAAACTGGGATAGAGATCTGTACCAAAGTGACTACTGCTATGACAAACTTGATCATGTTGATGTTGGAAGAAATGTGGAAGCTATTTGCAAATGTGGACTTGACAAACCACAAGAGGATGCAGTGCTGGATCTGTCATTAGGAAGAGACAAAATTGGAAGTGTTTCCTTGGGGTCAGCACATAGAAGCTGTGGTTCAGATTGAAGCTGGGGCTGTTTTTGATTAATCTGATAACCAGTTTTGGACTCTCCCAGGTGGTAGTGGTGTTCATAGCATAGAAGCCATTATACGGTTGAACAGGTTCTATATTATAGAAACCATTCTATATTATATGGTTGAAAGGTTCTATATTATATGGTTGAGGAGCTTATGGATAGCTGAGACTTGGCACCAGGAAAGCCTAGGAGAGGCCACTGGCCAAAGTGCAGTCTTACTCTCAATGATGACTTAGTATACTGAAGATGTCAGGCCTGTGGATGATAGCAGGTATAGAATGGAGAAAGCCTGGGCTAGAAAGCAGGCTAGATGTGGGGTAGAAACATAGAGAAACTGAGATGCCTAAGCCCTTTGGAGTCCAGACGATCATAAATTCAGACACTTTGTTGCAAAGTTAAATTTACACTGCTTGAGTTTTCTTTTGCTTTGATTTTTATATCTGTGGTTTGATTCTTTCTTCTTGGAATAACTATGTAACACTTTTGATTTTACAGATTTTACAGAGGGGAGGGGGAGGCATCAGACTTGTAAAGTGACATTGGTTACTTAAAAGAAACTAAACAGTTTAAGTATTTGAAATTTTAAAGACTTTAGAGCTTTTAAAATGATACTATGGTTTATATTGTGATATTAACATGGCCTTGGGGACCAAACGGGAAGGAAGGTTATGCTTTAGAGTGGAGTATTTGGGAGTCAAGTTGACAGGGCATCAAGTGTGCTAGTTATACTACTACTACTACTACTACTACTACTACTACTACTACTACTACTATTTTGTTAACTTGACAAATACTAGGATAATCTGGGAAAGGGGAACCTAAACTGAGAAAATGTTTCCATTCGATTGGCTGGCAGATATGTTGTGAAGCATTGTCTTGCTTATGACTGATATGTGAGTATTCTGCTCTCTATGGGTTGTACCAGCCCTGGGAAGATGGACTTAGGTGGTGGAAGAAAGCAAGCTGAACAAGCCAAAGAGAGTGAGTCCACATCACTGCTCCATGCCATCTGCTTTAGTTGCAGCCTATATGTTTCTGCCTTCAGCTCCAGCCCTGACTTTCTCATAACAGACAGTAATTTGTAAGATATAATGGATTTTCTCTTCTCAAAGTTGCTTTTGGGTCATGTTGTTTATCATAGCAATAGAAAGCATACCAGGACAGTGAGTGTATAAGAAAAATAGAACTTTTAGATCAACAGTGAAAGTTTTAATGATTAAACATAGTGTAATAAAGGCAGATAGTTTAATTTGCAACATACATTAAAAGTATTTAATTTACACTATGATATGTAAGTATTCAGTAAAGTGGTAACATTTTAGTGGTTAATAAAAATATTTGAAGATCAAAGGTGCTGTAACAAGAATGAAAAGTGGCTTTGACACACTCTCCAGCGTATTACAAGTCAGAGAGGAAAGAATCAATGAATCTATAGACAAATATATGTCTCAAATCAGAATTAGACATTAGGATTATGTTAATAATCCTAACAGTGGAAGGCAGAAATATATGGATGAGGAACTTCTGTAGTAGTTATGCTTCTTGTTGCTGCAATAAAATACTTGACAAAAGCAGCTTGAAAAGAACCGTCAAGACTGGAGAGATGTGTCAGCAATTAAGAGTACTTGTTGGCCTTGAGCAGGCCCTTGGTTCACTTCCCAGCACCAGTGTGGTGTCTCACAACCATCTCTAATTCCAGATACAAGTTTCAGGGGATTTGACACTCTCTTCCCATCTCTACAGACATTGGACACACATGTGTAAACACGGAGAAAAAAAACTACTCAAATAAATAAGTGTATGTTTGAAGGTACAATCTCTGAGGGTGGAGATCCCATGGTGGCAGGAAGTTGAGGTTGTTGATCAGTGTGCATTCCAGTTCAGGAAGGAGAGATGAAAGGCAGTGCTCAAATCATTTCTGGCATTCATGCTGTCTTAGTCCACAGAAAGCTGCTTTTCATATTTGTGGTGGGTTGCCACACCTATAGAGATGAACCTAATTGAGACATACTCCCTCAGACATTCTTAGAGATTTATTAGTTTGGTGATTGTAAATCTCATCAAATAGACAAGATTAATTATCACAGATACAAAACAAGTGCACAGCCATTCTGGGCCATATGAGATTCTATCTCAAAAATGAAAAAGTAATTTCTGAAATTGAGGACTTAGTCTCATGGTACATATTACAATTCATAGGAGGCTCAGCCACTAAGAGAAATAATTGAATTCTAGGAGGCAAACATACTCAAATAATCAACATACACACACACACACACACACACACACACACACACAGAGAGACACACACATGCACACGCACACGCACACCCACATGCACATGCACATACAGAAAGAAATTTACTAAATTCACATACAAAGAAAAAAATAAAGAAAAAAACCCAGAATATCAAGAATTAGGGAGCAACATATTCTTAACTGGAATATGAGTTAAATTAAGAAACATGAAAAGTTGAGAAGTTTAATAATAGATGATTTCAAGTAACAATAAAAAAATAATTTACTAAATTAAAGAAACAAAACCAAAACTCTTAAGTCCAGAGAACATCAAGTAACGTAAAGATCAAAAAGCTAAGTGCATCACTTTTCAACTACAGAAAATCAAGCACACAGAAATGCCCTGAGAAAAGCTAAAGGATTCAGAAGGTACCTTAACATTTCCTAATTTAGCCCCCTCCATTCTGAACCTTCAGGTCAAGGTCTGAATAATGCTCTATCAACATTGATTCTTCTTGACAAGGATGATGCAGGACCCTCCCAGTGCTTGTTGTTCATCTGTGTTTCTCCTGTAGAATCAGGTCAAAGCTGCATCTGCCAACTCTTTACTCAACTGGAATATGAGTTAAATTAAGAAACATGAAAAGTTTGACTCTTTTCCTTCTTCCCACTTCACTCCTCTCCAGATCCAGGCCTAGTTAGGACCTGCATTTGTGAACCTTTACTTTGTACTGCCCATCAATACTTTCTTCCAGGCATAGATTATATTGAGATAATTTATCTCTCTTAACTCAGGCCCAGGTAGGATCCAAATTTGAGTACTCACTTGTTGATCTATCCCGTCTCTAGATACATGCTGCTCTCCTGACTGAAGCATATCTGAGAGTAATATTTGAGAATTTTTTTATAGCTGTTATTCCTGGTTCCTTACCCTATGCTGCCTTTCTACTTTCAAGTCCAATTGGGAGCCATATCAGGGATCTTTCTTGGATTTTACCAAAGCAATCACACAAAAAACTTAGAACTCACATATCACCTTAGTAACCAGGGAGTTGGAATTACTCTAGTCTCTCTAATCATATTCAAGATAACATCTGGAAGACTGACTTGACAGGAAGTCAACTAAGTTCAGATAGCAGAAAATACAAAACCAAACTTTCATTCCGTAGAAGCAGGCTAGAATCTCAATGAGAAACACAACCAGTGAAATAAATTCATACACATATTCCTGTCATAAAATCACAGATGTAAAAGACTAACCATTTGTTCCTTCATCAAGGATTATGAGTGGATTCGAAATATGCCCCAATGAAGTCGAAGGGTGGCAGGGACAGGATCCTCTCAACCTCTGAATGACGATGGTGGATCAGGAACCCTCCATTCCCTGCAAGTGGAGAGCCTGCCTTCAGAGAGTGCTTTAAGCCAGGGACTCACCCATCTGGGCCCAGGATTTACCAGAGGAGAACTGATCTCCCAGAAGTACTGACCCAGGCTTACAGACCCACCGAAAGAACAAGCTCTAGTCAGAGACAGCAAGAACATCTAACACCAGAGATCAACAGATGGTAAAAGACAAACGCAAGAATCCTACCAACAGAAACCAAGACTACTTGGCTTCATCAGAACCTAGTACTCCCACCACAACAAGTCCTGGATATCCAAAAAACCAGAAAAGGAAGATTTGGATCTGAAATCATACCTCAAGATGGTGATAGAGGAATTTAAGAAGGGCATGAATAACTCCCTCAAAGAATTACAGGAGATCACAATTAAACAAGTAAAAGCCCTTAAAGAGGAAACACAAAAATCCCTTAAGGAATTACAGGAAAACACAAACAAACAGGTGAAGGAATTGAGCAAAACCATCCAGGACCTAAAAATGGAAATAGAAACAATTAAGAAATCAAAAGGAAAGGCAACTCTGGAGTTAGAAATCTTAGGAAAGAAGTCAGGAAACATAGATGCAAGCATCACCAACAGAATACAAGAGATAGAAGAGAGAATCTCAGGGGCAGAATACACCAT
>JADRCC010568543.1:659-16138 GCA_019843855.1 Hylomyscus alleni
CTCATCTCTTTAATTATTATTATTATTATACACATACACACCACATGAATGACCTACTGAGCCCATCTAATGTTGCTCATATGCAAAACTAAATGTTTAGGGATTTATCTGTTTAGAAATGACTATTTGGGAACTATATAACCTATGAGGGGTGTCTTAGTTAGGGTTTTACTGCTGTAAACAGACACCATGACCAAGGCAACTCTTAACAAGGACAACATTTAATTGGGGCTGGCTTACAGGTTTAGAGGTTGAGTCCACTATCACCAAGCAGGAACCTGACAGCATCCAGGAAGGCATGTCACAGGAAGAGCTAAGAGTTCTACATCTTCATCTGAAGGCTGCTACTAGGATACTGACTTCCAAGCAGCTAGGGTTAGGGTATTAAAGCCCACAGTGACATACCTATTCCAATAAGGCTATACCTCCTGATAGTGTATCTCCCTGGACCAAGCATATACAAACCAGCAAAGGGGGACTCATCTTTTTATCTTTTTCATCTAAAGCAAATATTATAAATTAAAAATAATTTTGACTGCTTCTCTTATTATCAAGGTCTCAGGTGGCATCAACTTTTCTTCTCCTAGTGAGGTTGTGTCTCAGAGAATTCGTGCTGCAAATACATTTACTCTTATCACTATTCAGGCCTCTCTGTCAGCCTATGCCTAAACTGTATCAGGAGGCGATGAGAACACTTGAAGCAGAGCGGAAGTAAATTACATTTCAGTGCAGATGGAAGGAAGGTACATATTCAAAACAAGCACAATGCTGGCATGGATCTTTAGAATACTGTCAAGAGAACTGAAACAAACACAGCTCTCAGAGGATGCAGATGAAAGCGCATTGCGTGTTTTTGAACTATGTCCAAGCTAAGAGAACAAGGGCGAGACCACTCATTATTGGGGAGAGGAGGCATGATGACTGTTGATGCCACTGTAGCAATATGTTAGTGTTTCACCTTCTGAAGCTATTCACAAACAGCAGGATCTGAGGCTATTCACAAAGAGGCTGCAAAGAAAACTCATTTAAAAGGTTTTTTTTTTTTTGCGGGGGGTGCGGTGGGGGGAAGAAAGAATAAGGAATGACATGAAGCCGGATACACAGCACCCAGATACCGATGTCAAAATCTTCTTCATTTTGGAGGAAACAGGCCTGAAATTAGTCTCTGGGACAATGAGTTCCCTTGGTTACAGTTCTAGAATCCGTGCACTAAGGGCACATCCTTTACTGAGAAGTGCAGCTAGCCTGAGCCAAGGCAGGAAATAAGCTTCCATTGTGTATCTTCAATCAGACAGAATCAATCAAGGTAGATGAAGGCTTACATCCTCACCATATAATAAAATGTGAAAAATATAAAAATAGGAATTATTGGAGAATTCTAATAACACCACAAATAAGGAATATTGGAAGCCTAACATGGTGAACTTAAAAACCTGGCAGCTACAGAACAATATAAAATGTCCAGGAGCAGGGCATCACTGTTAGTTTCCTAGTGTACACCTTTTCCCCCTAGAAAGCGTGTTGATGTGTAAAGAAACCCCACAAACTACACACAATGCCTCCCAAAACTGGAGAAAGGCAGGATGTCTTGTATTTTTGAGGAACGGTGGAAGGACTGAAAGCAATGAAAACTCCAAGAGCTGACGTTGTCTGTGGACAGAAAGACCCAGGCTGCACAGGAGAGAAGCTTGCAGCTTCCGCTCTGAAGTCAGATGAAACCTGGCTTATGTAGAGAAAGCTCTGCCGCATGGCTTCTACCATCTTCCCAGGCTGCGGGAACGCAGTCAGGACACAGTAGGCTACGTGTGTAACTATGTTGGAAGTAAAAAACATTTCCCACCAGAATTGAGTCCAAAGAGACCAAAGTAATACAATATCTAAGCTTGTCATACCAAGCAAGGAAGCAGGATTATGTCAGCCCATGAAGCCTCTCTCTCTCTCTCTCTCTCTCTCTCTCTCTCTCTCTCTCTCTCTCTCACACACACACACACACACACACCTCTCTTATCTCTTTCTCTCCCCCTCCTTCTCTCCCACACACACATAAATACATGCACTTGCATACACATATACATGTACATGCCATTCACACACATATACACTGCAAAGGTGAAGCACTGTATATAGAAAAAAAATCATAAATCAAGAAACAGAAGGAAACAAAATACACTTGTTTATACTATAGAATAACTTACTGGAAGTATTTAGTAAAACAAGAAAAGATAAGCTAAGTAAGATAAATAATAATCTAGTACTTAGGGAAAATACATAAGTGAAGTGAAATTAAATGAAATTAAAACAACAAGGAAAAAACCAGAAAACATCTAAATCAAATTTTGAAAAGAGAAAGGCTCGAGGTCATTGAGAAAATTAAGATGAAAAAATGCAAACTGTAAAATAAAAGGGACAAAGATAAGATGCAGAAGACAAACAAGTGTGTGCATCGACACCAAGCCAAGGATCCCGTTGATGTGAAAAACAACCCAACAAACGGAACGTAAAATGCTGTTAGAGACAGAATACGAAAGAACAAGATGAAATTTTAATTGGTGAAAGATTACTATGTTCTGGAAGTTTTTGCTTCAGACTATTCCCCAAGGACATTTGTTCGTGCCAAGCTGCTACACTTTGGAAATAAACAAAGCATTTTTAATGCACACACACAGAGGCCCAAGTCACCCATTAGAGGTGAGCTTTATTGGGTTTGGCCTTATATGTTTCCACAGTGAAGCAATTCAGTGGGCTGGAGAAACAACTCAGTGGTTAGAGCACTGGCTTCTCCCTCAGAGGACCTGAGATCCGGCAGCTCACAACCATCTGTAACTACAGTTCTCAGGGGTTCACACACTCTCTTCTGTCCTCTGTGCACAAACAGGCACACATACATATGTAATACGCAGATATGCACATGGAAACCCTCATACATATAAAAATTAAAGGATAAATATTTGTAAAAAAAAATTTACAATTAAAAAACCAATTTGGTCGGTAACCCACGAGTCAGGCATGCAGACACCAAGGGTCAGGCTGGGCAATGAGCAGTGAAGTTGGTTAACTATTGAACGACTCCTATACCAATATAAGAAAGACATTTCCTGAGCAATACATAAATATTATTGGCCTGAAAAGGGAAGCTAAGACAGAAAACAAATCTTGATAAGGGTCAGGACTTCTCTCCACTCAACTCTCAAGAAACACTGAATGGCACCAACTCTGAGAGTTCCTTCCTGAGAAGCTGCTGCAGATCACATTGATAAGTACAGATCCATTAGCTTTGGGAGTTACCAAGGCTGATAAATCCATAGCTTTTAGCCGGGCAGTGGTGACGCACGCCTTTGATTCCAGCACTTGGGAGGCAGAGGCAGGCAGATTTCTGAGTTCGAGGCCAGCCTGCTCTACAGAGTGAGTTCCAGGACAGCCAAGGCTACACAGAGAAACCCTGTCTCGAAAAAACCAACCAACCAACCAACCAAACAAACACAAACAAAAAAATCCATAGCTTTTAGAGTCAGAGAAGCTAGAAAATCCATTGTTCTGGCAGCATGTGTATAGTAGAGGATTGCAAAGTCGGTCATCAATGGGAGGAGAGGCCCTTGGCCCTGTGAAGGTTCTGTGCCCCAGTGTAGAGGAATGACATGGCCAATAAGTGGGAGAGGGTGGGGTGGCAGGCATGGGGAGGGAGAGGCAACAGAGGTTTGTTCTTCTTGTTTTTGTTTGTTTTTTGAAGGGGAAACTGGGAAAGGAGAAATCATATGACATGTAAATAAAGAAAATATCTAACAAAAAAAAGAAAATCCATAAGCATTTGGAATTTGCATGATTTATCTGGGTTATCTGATCTTAGAAGAAAGGTGGGGGCACTCTGTGCCCCTTGGTGCTTTCATTGCCCTGAGACAGAAGAGGAGGGTTCAAGCTGGAAGGATACCACAGGAACACAGCCCAGCACAGAGATGAGGGCTTGGAGAAAAGGTCAGGGTCACCTACAGTGTTGCTGTCTATAGAACCAGACTAAAGTCATCCCAGAATCCCAAAGGAGCCACAGACTGGCTCTCAGCCATCCAAAAAATCTAATAGGGGAATTCTGGGGACGAAGAAGGCTGTAAGCACAGGAAATTATGAAGTCGGAGAATTTGGACTATACATCAACAAGCTTGAGGTCTAGAAAAATCCCTGAAAAGGCTGCTGTGTGGTGTGTGTACTTTTCAGGGGAAAGGCGGCCACTTTTGATGACATTTTCACATTTCTAATTCAGAGCTCAGAATAAATCTATTACATGAGCACTGTTCTGAGCCCAGCATACACTCACTTTTAGACAAATGAACATAGGACTTGGGTCACGGGTTTAATAGATGCCTGAAGTAAAACTCTGAAAGAAAAAAAAAGTAACTGATAAATGAGTTTTATCGAGATGACTGTCCAATGTAAATGTAACTTTTATTCGCCAGATGGCATTGTCATCTTGAAGGCTTACTGCTGAATAAGCTCACCCTTTCTAGTTCTTTCTGAACTCTGGCTGGCTGGTTCCACTCAGCTGTTCTGGTTCAGATTCCTCTCCAAGCTGACTGATTCAATCTGGCTTCTCGAGGCTTCTTGATGAATTGCTCTGCTTGGAAATTTGCCTCTGAACTCCACAAACCGAATTCCACCAAACTCCTCTGCATTCGACTGACTGCATAGCACTCACTGAACTGACTCAAACTCTCTCTGCACTGCTCTTAAGTAACCTCTCTTTCCTGGCCGTTTTCATTCTGTCAAATCTTTCTGTGATTTGTCCCTTTGTCTGCCCCTCAATTAGGCTTCACTGTTTGAGATTAAAGGCATATGGCACATCTGCTCTCCAGCCAGATCACACAGACCTATAACGTTTTGGTATGTTATCCCAAAGCAACCATGTTGCTGGGTTAAAATTCCTTTACAGGTCAAACTATCTTTAGTGACTTCTTTTGGTAATGTAGACGTTTCTAGAACTTTCCAGAGACTGGTACATCCTTAGTGGGTCATATATAGAATGAGTGTCATTTTAGCATTCTCATCCTCAAAGGATTACTGACAGTATAGGGCCTAGGAAATAAAAACATTATCCAAAGCCTGAGGCCATAACTTAAGTAATTTTACAGGATTTTTTTGTATCTTTTTATGATACATTTTCTGAGAGATAGAAGGGGATCAGAAATGTTTGGGGGGGGGGAAGCCTGCTGAAACTGGAGGACAATTTCCAGAGCCAAGTTACAGAGTGCCGCCCCATTAGCCACTCTCATCAGGGACTTGATAAAGACATGGAAGGAAGACAAGTTCATCTAGTTTACTGATGGCAGAAAGTTGGGAGAGGAAGTGAGTATGATTGATGATAAAATCAAGACTCAAAATGTTCTTGACAGGTTGGAATGAAAGGCAAAAACCAAATGTTCTTGCTCCTATTTACCTTCAAATACTCAAACGCCTGAGTACGGAATGGGAAGTGTGTCTTGGCAATAGTCTATGTGAAAAACAATGTCTATAACATAAGCAAATAATTCAGTGTAGTTGCTAAAATTATATTTAATTTGCACAGATATGATAGTGACATGCAAGACAGAAAATTATAATCAGGCTTGGGTTTTGCACCGATTTAGTCACAGCAGAAACTGTGTTTTCCACTCTGGATGTACACTGTCAGCGAATTTATTGACTAACTGAGAGCCTCCAGGGAGAGACGGCCATGAAGAGGTGACACAGCCTTCAGGTGCCGAGGAACCAGGGAATCTTTTTCCTATAGCTCTCTGAAAGGTCACAGAGTAAATAACTGCCTTCCAATGTTTAAGGGACAGATGTCCACAGTGTAAAATATATCAAAATCTTATCCAAAATGATGAGTTTTGCTTAGTGTCGAACTAAGAGAAAAAAAATGGTAGAAAGCAGGATGGGAGGATTTCAGGTTGTAAAGAAGACAGAGTCACCCACCGGAGTCACCGGCTAGCTTTCAAAAGGACCCCTGAGTTCTCACCTAAGTGTGAGTGTCTAGAGAGTAGAGAGGGTTTCTGTACAGAAAACAGAGTCAAGACTTCCTCTTTAGTTTTTGTTACATCTCATTGATGGCTAAGGATGTTCAGTGTTTTCTTGTATGCTTGCTGGCTTACTCTTCTTTTGAAGATTGTCTGTCCATTCCATTAGCTCTCATATTGACTGGGTTGTTTGGTTCTAGATAGCCTCCCAAGTTCTTTATGTATTCAGGCATTCATTCTATGGATAGCTGGTAAAGCTATTATCCCATTCTGAAGGTTGTCTCTTCTGCCTGCTCTAGTCAGAATGTCTATCAACAGAAAATAAATGTCAGCAAATGCTTAGAGGGAAATTTTTAACCACTACTCGTGGGGATTAAATTGGTGTAGCCAGGATGGAAATCAGTATGAGAGTTCCCCAGAAAACCCCAAAGGACCACTATTGGACCCAGCTGTAGCACTCCTGGATAGACATCTGAGGGATTCAATCAACACATTGCAAGATACTTCCATATCATGGCTTATTGTATTGTTTCCAACAGCTGAGAAATGGAACCAGCCTCAATAACTGTGGTGGTTGAATAGAAATGGCCCCACAGGCCCTAAGGATTTGGATGCTTGGTCATTAGGGAGAGGCTCTTTAGAAGGTGTAGCCTTGGAGGACATGGAGGAGGGCGGATTCAGAAGCTCAAGTAAGGCCTAGTGTCTTCACTTTTCCTGCCTCATGCCAATATGAATGTAGAACACTCAGCTGCTTCTCCAGCACCATGTCTGCCCGAAGTTTACCATGCTTCCCATCAGGACAATAATGGACTAAGTTTCTGAGCCAGCTTCAGTTAAATGTTTTCCTTTATAAGAGTTGCCATGGCCACGGGGTATCTCTTCACAGCAATAAAACATCGACTAAGGCAGTTATCTACCAATGGATGAATGGGTAAGGAAGATGCAGTCCATATCCACAATGGAATTTTACTGGTCCCTGAAGAATCAGTCATGCTTTCTGCAGGAAAAACATGTACAACTGGAGGTCATCTGATTAATGAAGGAGCCAGACTCAACCAAACCTCAGCTTTTCTCCCATTTGTGGAGCCTGCATTTTACGTAATAACATAAATTACATGTGTGGCATGGAAATAGAGCAGAGGCTGTGTGAATGAGTGGGATTAGCAAGAGGAAGTGCGTGGAAGAAATGTAGGCAGTGGCGAGTGCATGTGGTCAAAGCTCATGATGTACCTGTCTGACAGATGTCTCCCTGGAACCCACCACAGTGCACGATGAATCCCTCTGGTTTGTGGCCAGGGAGGAACTCCAGCACTTCTCATTTGCTGTCTCCACCAAAAAAAAGTTCATTTTTTTTCCCTCTAACCAACTTCGCATTTCCTTTCTGCCATCTATTTCCTTCTGGAAGCAAATCTGTGTTCATGGAGGCAAAGATTATCTTGTCCCTCTGTCACACATGCTACTTCATAACGTATGCATTAAAGACACCAATAAAAATCAACTTTTTCCCTCAGGCATGAGATCTACCAGAAGGAGTTGGCCATGAAAACTATTTGAAATCATTAGAACAGAGCACCTTTGTCTTTAGGCAAGACATCTCCAAGTAGGTTTCTTCCTTTTCAATAAAGAACCAATTGGATTTTTCCTTAGTGCAGTAGTTTGCCAGTGACTACCAACAGTCGCATAGAGCGAACCACTCAGTGTGTGCACTCTGTAAGCCCTGGCTTTTAACAGGCAGGCGCTTCCAGAGGAAGGCCCAACGCAGCCCTTGAAACCCAGTACATAACTAGATTGTCAAGAACAAAACTTTTAATCACTCAGGTCTGAAATTTTCCTTTAGGAACTCCTTACACATTCTACAGAAGGGCCCTGGGAACATGGTGCTGGGGGGTGGGGGGTGGGGTTGCCCTTCCAGTGTGTTCTATCAACAACTCTCCCTTGCCCCTTCTCCTTTTTCTCTTCCCCGATCATTCCATCCACCATGACACCTACAAAATGGACCCTATCTGAGGTTTTACTCTGCCTGGGATTTTTTTTTTTTCTAGTAAGCGTTTGCTGTTGAGCACTTAGTACGAGGCAGACCCTCATTTTCTTGGGTTCCCACTTAGAATTCCCAGAGCAGGCCTATCGACAATTTTGTGAACTAGGTTTTCTTCTTGGAAACATGATATGAAAGTGAAGGAATGCATCCAGATTGCAGTTTGATGAGCAGTTTATAATCTAGCACCATGGAGCAGTTAGTCTGGGGTTCTACACTGCATTATGAACAGCATTGCGCCTGCTCATCTCTGGAAGGAGAAATCAGGTCCAGAATCAATATTCATGAGCTCCTGCGTGATCGGCAGAAATCTGTTCTCTCCCAATCAATCAGCATTCCTTGCCCTGGCTCTGTCAGCTATTTAACAAGCTGCAGATTGAATTCCATGGTCTTTTTGTAGGTTCAAATTGCTATTCACATCTGTCAGCCTTTGCTTACAAAATGATCATTCACTTCTCCGGGGAGAAGCCAGCTATTTCTAGGCAAGGTGCCTGTCACCTTGAAGAAAATATTTTAAACCCATCAAGGAAATAAAGGGAGAGTGCTAGGAGAGCGTAAGAAACACAAGATGGATTTAATTTTTAAAAGTCACTAACTAGCCGGGCTATTGCAAGAAACTTCCAGAATCCAAGTATTACTTCATATTGGTATGACTTTCATACCTGACTTTGAAATGAAAGATTCTGTCTTTTTAAAAACAGAAAGCTAACCATTGTATACTTCCTGTACTCTGTGTCTTTATTAAGAAAGAACCTTGTATTAATACCTAATATTTCAGCATTTGTCCCCCGGGGTGGCTGTTAGTGATGAGTGGTGTCGGAGCTCTCTCTTAGTGGAAGACAACTTCTAACATTGTTTGAAGCTTCTCCTTGTGAGAGTTAAGGAAAGAGGAGTCAGCGTCCAAGGTGTAGTTTATTTTGTTGAGCAGATCATATATCTATTTTTCCTGATGTGTGTGCCCTTCCCATATGCATTTGATTTTAATTATACAAACTCCCAATTTATGCGTAAGCACAAGATGGTATCTAGAGAGTTTTCCTTGAAAGGTTACTAGAGGGCACTGTTTTGTATTATGAACACATATTCAAAGCCAGTTCAGGCCCAGCCAGCCCTTCTAGGTTTTATATCTGGATACATTCAGAATATATTTGAATAACAACTCTGTAAATTTGATTGTCAGCTGGGACAGAGAAACTCATACTATTCAGAGATGGGAGTACATGCAGCCTAATGCAAGTGGCAGAAGGAGAGATTCTGAGGTTGCTAGGTGCATGGATTAGAAGGGTGTGTGCATAGTATGTATTGCACTAGGCAGCCAAATACATTCTTACAAGAAGACTTTGTGTGCATAACAAAAACCAGATGGGAGTCCCAAGCTAAACAATCACCTATTTTTCTCCTGCCTCAAGGCCACTGAGAGATTCTGTCTCAAAGGAAGTAGACTGTCTTCCTGTGGTTTCTGCATATACATAACCATGTATGCACACCTGCACAAACGTGCACCTGCCTATGTGTACATACATACACATGCACATACAATTTTTAAAAATCTGCTCATATTAAGTGTACAGTTTGATGAGTTTAACAATATATTCAGTAATGCCCATATCCCAAGCCTCAGGCAAACAGAAACCTGCTTGCTGTCATTATAGATATTTTTGTCTGATAAGAATTTTGAATAAGCACAATTATATAATAAATGACTTCTTCACCTGTAATTTTCCCAAGGTTTATCTGTTCTGCTAGCTACATTACAGTCTAGTGCTTTCCATTGCCTAACTATATAGCTATGACCATTCCATGACTGGTCACCATGGCTCTTGAAAGATAGAATAGACTGTTTTTAGTTTTGAGCTATTATCAATAGTAGTTGAATGTTGCTGTCTGGAACATTTTTGAGATAACCCCTTTGAAATCACATGTTTATATGTGTGAATATGTATGGATGAAAACTTAAGAACAGAAATATTGAAAAGCAGCAGATGGCCAGTAAACATTTAGTTTCATCAGAGAGTCTGAGTTGACTTTCAAAGTGTTTGTGACATTTTCCACTGCAAGGATCATGAGAGTTGACTGTTTTGTACTCTCATGTATATGGTAGCAAACCATGGGTTGAATCTCTGAAACGAATGCCTTGATCTCATCCAGAATGCATAAGACCTGACCAAGCTCAGCCCATCCAAATCCCAGCATAGAGAGGGGAGGTGGACATGAAGCCCCACCCTAGCTGAGTTACTATTGGCGATTGATAGCTGCCTATGGAGAGGGAGAGTTGGTTCTATTTAATGGGTAACACCAACTGTACTTGGTGAGTTTAACAAAAACAAGACACAAAGAGGACAGCTAGGTGGACATGGAAGGGGTAGATCTGGGAGGAGTGTGGGTGGGGATGAAAATGATCCCAGACCACAGTGCAAAGTTCTCAAAGAACTAGTAGGAAGCTTTTCCTGAGGGCAACCTCCGGTGCCGATATCTGACTTTCTGTGTTCCAGTACACAGAAAACACTACTTAAAAGGACTAGAGAGGCCTGGTGGACACACACACACACACACACACACACACACACACACTACAAAAATTATATGTTATTTAAGTCCCTAATTGTTTGTTTGATATGAGTCCCTACCCCTTAAAATATAACCACTTTTTCTACTTTTGCACAAGGTATGAGCGTCTAATTTTACCACCCCCTCACCAACCCTTGACAAGGTTTTACAGTATAATGGTAACAAATGGTGTTGGTCTAAACTTTTTGAATGAATTAAATTTTGAAAATGTGCTTTGAACAGTTGAGTTATAAATTTTACAGCAACTACATCTCAATTACTTTTTTTTCCAAGCTCAAAACAACAAAACAAAACAAAACCTGTCCCTGCACCTTCAGATTATCAATTTTACTTCAGCCTTAAATGTGGCTCTTGAAAATGGTACCTCTGTTGTGCCGACCACAGGTCCTCCGCAGTGCCCTAGAACAGCACTTACTGTTCCAAGCTGCCCTGAACTCCTGCCCTGTAACTGCCTGGAGCACAGTCCGGTCTGCCCTTCATGTCTGGCTTCCATGAGTGCTTGTTATATTGAATGAAAGCTAATTATCATCCTTGAAAGCCCATCAAAAATAGTGTTACATTCAGAATTTTGATGAAGCTTTTCATCAGGGCAGGGCAGGCACAGGATGCACTTGCTAATTCCCTCATCAAAGTATTACTCAGAGCTGATGGTATAAAAACAGTGTGAGCAGTCAGTTATTAGTTCCTCTGAGAGGCTTAGCAGAGCAGAGAGGTGAAGAAGCCCAAAGTCCAAATGTGTGTAATTAAAATAGGAAAAAACACCAGTGAAAGGTATATAAAGAGATTATACCATCTAAAGTTGGTAAAATACAATCAGCAGACAAGTCATGAAAACTCAAGTGAGAAGCGATTGATAACTCCAAGGAAGTATAGCACTGTGACTCTTGAACTGGGAAAATGACCTTGTAAATATACTGTGAACAGCTTACTTCAGGGGGATGGGGAGGCAAATTCAGGTGTCAATTTATCTGGTCCGTGAGATTCCCAGAAAGCCATTCAACATTGTTCTCTTGCTATTTCTGCCAAGCTGTTTCTAGATGAAATGAACTGATTTAAGGTCGATTGAATGAAACAGATTGTCTTCCCTCTTTATACTATATGTAAGAAATTAATATGATTAATGTATATAATAAATTGATGACCCTGCTGTGTGTGCAGAGTGGCTGTTGATGGTGATGAGAAACGAGAAATGTTATTTACCTGTAAATTATAAGCCATCTCCATCTTATTCACTGCATATCCCTCTGGCATAGTTTCAGTGACCAAGGCATTGAAGACTCAAGTGGCCACCTTTGTGATGCCAAGTCTGTCCTGGCATCTGATTGCTTCAGAGATTCCACCCTATTTCACAAACGACTGTTGACTACTTACTACTGTAATCAGAGCGGAGATCTTAGATATTACAGCATCAGCAAATTACAGTGCTGGGCAATGGGAAACAAGACGTATGTGGGAGTGATTGAACACAAGACAGAATTCTTTCCTTTCCCACACTGCAGCTAGCTGTACAGGACTTATGGGGAGGGGCTCTGTTAAGGTGCCTAGGGTCTCATGTATCCTAAGCAAGCATGCTACCCCTAAGCTACTCCAGCCCAGAGCCATCAACCTTCAGGAACATTTGGGGGCTGAAGTGGAAGATAGAATTCTCTAAGAAGTTGCAGCACAGCTGGAAGGAAATGACAGTCAGAAGTGATGCATTTGCTGAGGAAAGTAGGGACAGTAAGGGACAGTGAGGGGGTGCAGAATACTGAGTAGGAAGTAGACACCCCAGGAAATAAAGCTTGTGGATGTTTTCAAGTGTAAGTTTTAGAAATCAGGTTATAAGTTTCATCTAACAAATGAAATGCATTTAATCCAAACAGCTGTTTTCTCAGAGCTTATAAAATGGAATGTTTTGGCCTTTGGAGAGTTAGTGTCAAATGTGAGGTGAATGTAGACTATGGTAAGTGATGTCTTGAACACAAGATTTACTGTATTTCAATGATTACAAATATTGGGCTTAACAGCATGTTGTTTTCCATTGCCAGAATGGATTTCTGTCCCTCCTTTCCTTCCTCCCTCTCTTCCTAAGACAAACTGGTACTAGGATAGTGGGGTATTGCTATGACAGACCTGGCCATGTTGGTTTTGGGCGGATTGTGGGAGGACTTTGCAACTTTGGGCTACAAGAACCGTTGAGTGTTAAGAGCTCAGTGGGATGTTCTGTGGGAACTTGGAAGATAAGAATGTTGAGAGCAGTGTGGAAGATGGAGGCCTGGCTTGTGACTTTTCAAAGGGAAGTTTAAAGACTCTGTGAGCCATTTGCTATTTTTAATTAAGATTCTGCCCTTCTGGTCATTTGGGGCTGAAAAGTCAGCCACGATGAACAAGAGAACAGCATCATTGAAGTGAAACCTTTTACATTGCTAGGACGATTGATGCTGCTTAGATGGAGCTAGGAAATTAGCTGTGATTAAGAGGAGACCAGCAGCACTGCGGTGAAGTGTCCTGGGAAGTGTTTCCTCACAGTAGCATACAGAGGCTGTATTCCAGAGGCGGGCAAAGTTGGACCTCACACTGGCAGCCAAACTTGGTATTGTTAAGAGTCACCCAGGCAGTACTGGTTTTGAAGGCATGAAGGGGTCCTGGAGAACAGCTGAGGCTTGGCACTGTGAGAGGCCAGGAGAGGGCACTGGTGAAGGTACAACCTTAGTGGCATTTGAGGGCCCAGCATTGAAGGAGACATACAAAGAAGTTGAGGTTTGGTACCATAAAGAGATCCCAGGAGAGGCTATTGATGAAAATGCATCCCAGTTGCTGCAGAGGATCCCAGAGTCTCAGGGATGCCAGTACCATGGGGTGCCCACCAAGAACAGCATCAGCAGTGAAATGGAGCCAGTCAGAGCCTAGAAGTCAGGCTGTGTGCACTGCATAGGACACAGCCAGAGAAGTGACCCAAGCCCGTTGCAGGAGCCCAGAAGATCATGAGTGGATCCTAGACAACTGGATGCTGAGTTATTTACACTGCTAGAATTTGGTTTTGCTTGTTCAAGATTTTGACTGTGCACTTGGTTCTCCCCTCTTGAAGAAAGGAAGTATTTAGCTTAGTTTTAACATTACAAAAGCCCACAGTTGAGAGACTGAACTTTTAAATAGATTTTTAGGTTTGAAAGGAGATTTCAATTTTTAAAGAGAGTGAATCTTGAAGTTTTTTTTAATTTCTAAAGACTGTGGGACTTTTAAAGTTGGTAAAAATGTTTTATGTTATGATTTTAATGTTAATATGTGACCTCAGGGATAAAAAGAAAGGAATGATTATGGTTTAACAGTGATATGTTTATGTGTGACATTGACAGAGGGTCAGTTGTCCTGGTTGCTTTTATGTCAACTTGACACAAGCTAGTCATCTGAAAGGAGGGAACCTCAACTGAGAAAATGCCTCCTCAAGATACAGCTGTAACAATATTAATAAAACCCAAATAGTATTAGCATAAAAACAGACACATTAATCAACGGAATCAAATCCAGGACCCAGACATAAATCTACACAATTAGAGACTCATGATTTTTGATAAAGAAGCCAGAAATATACAATGGAAAAAAAAAGAAAGCATCTTCAACAAATGGTACTGGTCTAAATAGATTTCTAAAAAGATGTAGAAGAATGAAAATAGATCCATACTATCACCTTGCTAAAAGCTCACGTCCGAGGGGATCAAAGACCTCAACGTAAAGCCAGAAACATTAAATCTTATAGAAGAGAAGGTGAGAAATAGCCTTGGGCACACTGTCACAGGAGACAACCTTCTAAGCAAAACAACAGTAAATCAGGCCCTAAGATCAATAATTCATAAATGGGACTTTGTCTAAATTAGGGTCTCAGTGCTGTGAAGAGACAGCATGACCACAGGAACTCTTACAACAGAAAATATTTAATTGGGACTGGCTTACAGTTTCATAGGTTTGGACTCATCATGGTATTGTGTAGGCAGACATGGTGCTGGAGGAGCTGAGAGTTCTAACATAGGCAGCCAAAAGAGACAGTAAGCCACACCAGGTGTAGCTTGAACATAAGAGATCTCAAATCTCACTCCCACAGTGACACACTTCCCCCAACAAGGCCACACTTCCTAATAGTGCCACCCCTATGGGCCAAGCATCAAATGTATGAGTCTATGGGGGCCACACCTATTTCAACTACCACAAACTTCATGAAACTGTGGTCTGTAAGGCAAAGGACACCATTAAAGAACAAAACAGCAGCCTACAAAATGGGGAAAGATCTTCGCCAATCCCACATCTAACAGAAGCTGGTATCTAAAATAAATTTTAAAAAATCAAGAAAAAATCAAGAAACTACGCATCAACAAACTAAATAACCTAGTTTAAAACTGGTGTACAGATCTAAACAGAGAATTCTCAGCAGAGGAATCTCAAATAGCTGAGAAATACTTATGTTCAGCATCCTTAGACATCAGGGAAATGTAAATCAAAACTTCCTTGAGATTCTATCTTACACCTGTCAGAGTGGCTAAGACCAAAACCACAAATGAGAGCTGTGTCGAGCAAGGGGAACACTCCTCCATTGTTGGTGGAGTGCAAACCTGCTCAGTCACCTTGGAAATCAATTTTGAAGTTTCCCAGAAAATTGGGAATAAATCTACAACAAGATCGAGGCATACCATTCCTGTGTATGTACCAAACGAACTCTCCATCCTACCACAAGAAATCTTGCTCAACTATGTTCATAGCTGCCTTATTTATAATAGCCAGAAACTGGGAGCAATTAAGATGTCCCTCAACTGAAGAATGGATTTAAAAATGTGGTACATTTATACAATGGGGTATTATTCAGCTGTTTTAAAAAAGTGACATTATGAAATTTGCTAGCAAATGGATGGAACTAGAAAAAAAAA
>JADRCC010568546.1:0-14081 GCA_019843855.1 Hylomyscus alleni
AGGTTAGTCCAGAAACACACTTCTTTCGTCCTATTCAGCAAGTCTTGAAAGGCCATTAGGTTTTCAGCAGGAATTCAGGTTGCAATTGAGGCCTCCTCCTAGTCAGAACAGATAAGACTTGCAGAAGGTAAGCGAGGCTCATAAGCCTCACTTATCCCTTTCTCCACGTTTATTTCTAGGGACAGTACAGTGTACTGTTTTATAGAAGCACCCAGAGCTAGTCACAAACTGGTAGAGTAGAACATTCTCTCAGTCGAAGAGAACACTGTCAAACTCTGAAAGTCTTACAATTATTTCTGTTTGTTTCCTTCCTCCGTGGCTATGGAGAAACTACAGAGAGAACCTTGTCTGAGAAAAGAATAAAGAAATATTTTCTCTATCTCCAGTCTCTTAGATTCGGTCACCAATTATGCTGAGAACACTGAAAAGGGTGAGTGGGGTGTCATATTGCTAACAGGTCTTGATATCCATGTCTTGGGTAGACATGAGGAAACAGCTCTATGTGTTTCTGCCCCCTTTGCTGAGAGCAAATACAAGGAGCCAGCATTACCACGATTCTCCTTTCTCACTTAAAGTTGTAGTTTAAACAATAAAATAGCCACACAGGGAATTAGTAACCAGAAGTGTCATGGGGCAGGTGAGATCTTTAGGAACAACAGAGCCCCTTGTTCATCTCAGATAAGAATAACATGGAGTTTAGGATCCAGGAAAAATCAATTGTTACCAAGGAAACCTCAAGCCAGTAGCTTCCTCGTCCTTTATCTCGATAACTTAAGAAATGAAAATACATAGACAATGGGAGGATTCATTTAGAAAAGAGTTTTAATATAAAATCAAGATTGAAACCCTTTGCTTGGATGCAGTTAGTGACATCTCCAAAGCAAGGAAAGACAAAGATGGCACAATCAGAAAACACAGCTTTCTCCAACAACTTAAAGATTGGGGTCATAAGGTACATGGTTGATGCAAAATGTAAAGAATGGTGGGCCAGCACATTGGTTCTTGCTTGCATAGAGCAGACATCACTGAACATAAATTGACAAAAAAAAAAAGCAGCTATATTGAGTCATAACCACAAGGACTGTCACAAAGTAACACTTGTTGGCTTTTTCTTTATTGCTTTCTAGTACAGTATGGATAGACAAAGCCATTGGAGTGATTATGTGGGGTTTTACAAACAGACTCCAGCATTAGGAATGTACTAGACTGACATTTGTTTAAGATAAACTACATGTACATCCCAGCTTAGATAAATTAGTTTATGTCTTAAACAATCTATATGCCCCTCTTTCTGATCAAAATTATTTATCTTTTTGCTAGTCTTGACTCTGCTTCTGTTAGTAATTCCCCCAGGACATTTTACCCTGGGCAATCATGAATCCATTTTCTTCTTCCTGGTGACACTATGCCCTAGAACAAGTAGTTATTTGTCCTTCGACAGTTGGGAGAAGTCCAGCTGGCAGGGAGGGAACAGGAAAGAATGCTCTTCCACACAAGGATGAGAAGGCCATCAGCTGGGAGCACAAAGCATCACTTGAGAAGGCCACAGGAGAAGCCACCAGAGACAGATGCCACAGGGATCAAGCCTGCATCACAATCTCAGCTACCAACACTACCTAGATAAAGGTCAAGCTAGTCACAGTGACATAGAGATGAGAGAATAAAAAGGACTCTTCACCCAGGAAAAGGCAAAGCCTACTGACAGACAACAGATCAGCCACAGCCAGAAGTGAGGAGAGACAACAGTACTCACCTCTGAGAGTAATAGGAAAGGGATTTGGGGCTGCTGGAACATTCCTACATCGTGGTTGTGGTGGTGAATATGCTATTCTGTGCTTCGGTCCAAAAGCCTATGGAGCAAAGAAATGAATTTTACATACGTCAATAAATTACTAAAGGGACAAGAAAATATACAAACAGACACGAGTGACTACATATATAATAGTAAAATACTGACCTACAGCCTGTAGCAACCCACCCTGGAAACCAACACTACCTACAATCAACCACCCAGGGAGTTGGCCTGGCAAAAGATAAATACACATTGCTCATGATAACCCTAGGAACTTAGCAGTAACATCAATGACCACAGGTTCCAAAGTAGACAAGATTTCATAAATAACTGGCAGCTTTCTAGATTTTGTCCAGAGTAAGCCAAAGAGATGGAGAGATGGCCACACAGGACACCAGCTTCCACATAACTAGCCTTCAGTTTCCCTGTGCCAGCATCCTCCAATGCAGCAGCACCTAAAGCTTCAGCTATTTTCCTCATTCCAATACTTTCAATTCTTCTGTCATTTTTTGATGGTAACTGATTCTCTAATTGCCTGAAGCTCAGAAAGACTAAACTTTATTTTTTCTTGTTTGGTGGGTCTTTCCTTTTGGCCAGAATATTCTACATATTAATAATTAGAATTACACTCATAATATTTTTTCTTAACTCAGAATCACCAGCATCCACACCTCTACATCCATAGAGAAGCTAGCTTGTCCATTGGGAAAGAATAGTAAAAGAAAATAGTAAAAGTCACCTTTACCAGTGGAAAAAATCTAACCAGACACAGCAAATGGTTTACTGTTTATGGCTGAGACAGACTGAAGTTCATTTGTAGAATGGGGACTCAAAACTTTTAAGTTATCTCTATACATTCTTCTTGTATTGATTATCCAAATTCCCCTGTGTTGTAATTCATTTGCTGCTTGGATAAAGAGATAATGTGAAATTATTAATGTGCTTTTGCCATAAATAATTAACTTCATCATGGGAAAAACTGGAGAAGTCAATTTTTAAAAAAGGCTTCTAATAGTAATTGGTATTTATCTCTCCTGTCTTTATAACTATTAAAAGCTGCTCATAACACTTATTACAGTCACTTGTAGAAAGAATATGTAATTCATCAAAATATCAGATGATTTATGTACAGATTGTGAAGGGGGCAGCTCTCCCCTTTTGCCATTCATAAAATGGTAAGCTTCCAATAAATCACTCTGCAAAGATTTCCATTCAAGTGCCATCTCATATTTCAGAATAGAGGAAAGAGGCCCTGATACCATGATTATAAATCAAACTCTCATTGACATGACCAGGTCCATGTACTATTCATTAACTGATTTCAGATATGATATTTCGTTTCCTGTTAGTTTTTTTCTATTACAAAGACGCAGACCTGTGTGTATTCATTGGAATTTTATACTTCCTAGACCTCGTTGATAATCAGTGCAGTGACTGGATTCATTAGCTACCAATAACCCACATGTGATTGTCCCTTTCGCTTTTGACCATGAACTTATCTCCTGTTGTCTGCAAAAATCTGAAGAGTGGTGTCACCCTCTAGCTTTGTGGGGAGTCTCCACAAGTGCTGGGGGACCAGAATGAGACATTAACTCCATGTGCCATGTCCCCTAACCTAGCCCTGTCTTCTGCCCGTAATGATAGAGGAAAGAATCTGAAAACTATAGTGGAGGTAGAACTTAACATAGGTACATACCCACATATATGCAAAGGGCTATTCATCTAATCATGACTGATTTATATGAAATACATGACCTTGGTGTGTTTCTTCCAAACTCCACATGTTGAAATTTAATATATATACAGTGTTGGTGGACGTAAGTTGCCTAAGATATCCTCTACTAGCATAGCAATTTTGTCTCCAGAATTCTTTAGCAAATTATGAACAGCATGACTCATTGTTTTACAGCCTGTATATGTAATCTCTGGTGCTCCGATGCCTCTGTCCTGAGACTTCACAGCATTTCATATGACTCATCTGACAGCAGCCTCACTACAGACCTTTCAAAAACAACAACAAAAAAGATTCACTGTTTCTTCAAACACATCAGAGGAAGCTGAGACTTAAAGATGTTAAATAAGTGGCCCGAAACCTCAGAGGAAATCTCTTTTTGAGTCTAAGTTAGTCCTTGTCTGTCACCATAACACTTTATTTCATGTGTTATAAAAATCTCTTTCAACAGAAGAGTTTGGGTGACCAAGAAAAGGCACTGAAGTATGCAATTGCCCTGGATTCATAACTATATCTCTTTTGCCCTTCACCCATAGGGATGATACACAATGTCTGATACACAGTGGTTTATCAAAACTTCCCATGTGGGGAGAGAGGGGTGTGATATGCTTTTGTGAAAGAAACTTAATTCTCAGAAAGTCTAGATAGCTAAAGCAAGAACTTGAAGGTAATCTATGCAGTTTCTAGAGTAAGAAATTGAATGCATTACATCTTTAACTTTATACAAAAGAAAATTCTTAATGGGGGTGTGGCTTCAGTACCCTTTCAAATCATATACAATTCTCAATAAAATAATTTCTCCAAAGTCTCTGTTACATATTCACTTGCCTCATGTCATACTGGCTTTTATTTTAATCTAATTTTAGGAACTTTTCCTGTCTACACCATCAATCTTGGTATAAATTCACTCAATGCAGATGAAACAAATTGCACTTGTTCTTCACGTGCTGGTATCCCTTGACAGTGACCCCATGGGCACTACATGGCCATAAGTTAAATCCCAAATACCCAAATACTAAGAGTCCTGCTTCATATTCTTATTCTTTTATATCATGGAAAGTTAATTCCCCTGTTTAAGTTTAGTTGTCTCTTCTGTTTAAAAAGAGAATTAGACTAGTCTATCCCAAAACTTCTGTAATTCAAAGCTGATAGTACAGGACTAAAAATGTTCAATGCCGTCTTTACTACACATCCCACAAGGTGGCAGTGGAGATAACACAGCAGTCCTTATTGGGGGTTGTGGGGGGAAGCCTGACAATGCAGCACTTGGACTCTAAATAAAAGTCTGCTGCAAATAAATTCCCCAAATCTCAAAGAACAGGAAGCTGAGATTTAGAATGGTTTTATGTTGCATTTTAGATTCTTCTTAAATCTGTGACACAAGGTAAAGATGTCAACTCTGCAGTCTGTCATCAGTATGATGGAAATGACTGTGCCTTCTTGGTTGTGAGTTTAGCATGAGAGGATGGTATGTATAATACACTTACTGCAATGCTGGCACCTGACACATGCTTACTACAATGTACTCACTATTTTTACTAAAGAGTTAACCATGGAACTGAGAAGCGACTTTGGATCTAGGTTCTGAAATGTCTAAATGATAAGGATTTTTAAACTATTAATAATCTCCAACAGATCTTTCCATGTCACACTAGTATTTTCTGTCATGTACCTTCTTACTAGAGTTAGCTCTTCCCTTCTTTCATTGTCTTCCAGGAAGACACAATTACATTCTGATAGAGATAATTTTGAAATTCATAAGTTTCAAACGTCTGTCCTCAGAACTATGGATATCCACTTTTGATCTCATGATACCTGCTTTTAAAAGTGTTAAGACTTGACAGATATCAAAGAGATGAGATGAAATGGCCTGAGGAGGGAAACTTAAAATTTACAATCTAACCACATGGCACAAAGAGCACCCTTTCTACTCATAGACCTGATTTTTCCCAAAATTCCAGTGAAACAAAGTGGGTGCTATTATGATTTTCTTTTAAAGATAAAGAAACTGAGGCACAGAATCTATGTAGACGTTCAGTGTTTCATCCTATCATGGAATATTTTCAGGACCTTCAGAACAATGCCTTATTAAAAAGTAAAAGAAGGCAAACTGATCATCCTCTAAAAACCATGCTCTCTAGGACTCAGTGGAGAAGTTAGGCAAGGGACACTGCTTAGAGATGATGTCATAAGCCAACATGAAAAAGACAAAGCAGTCTCCCAGCATCTCAGCACAGCCCTACTGCAACCCTTACACAGGCTTTCTTCTTAG
Source organism: Hylomyscus alleni (assembly GCA_019843855.1). Taxonomy (NCBI): domain Eukaryota; kingdom Metazoa; phylum Chordata; class Mammalia; order Rodentia; family Muridae; genus Hylomyscus; species Hylomyscus alleni. The sequence goes on from JADRCC010568546.1 coordinate 5,797, forward strand.
TTAATTTCTTCATAAGATTATTTATATCATTTATAAATCATATTAAGATTATGTTGTAAAATATTTATATCATATAATATATTAAAATTATAAATCTTTATAATGTTTAATAAGCTTTCTAGCAGCTGACTCATTTTCTTGTTGTTTATGACAAAATAATGAAAATGAATCACCTCCTTATAAATGTGCTTTTTTAATTCAGTGCAGTTAGTCAATGCTTGCATTTTCCTCAAATCACTCCAATGAGGTCTAATTACATCTTGAGATAAGACTTAGGGGAGCACTGTGAATTGTGCCTATAATCTCAGTACCCAGGAAGCAGAGGCAGGAAGATTGCCACAATTCCAAACCCAGTCTAGATTGTAAAAAGTAAGCTCTCACTCAAAAAGCAAACATAAAGCAACAGCAACAAAAGAAAACTCAAACTTATATTCTTAGTTTCTAGTCCTGAGCCACCTTCCTCTGGTCGCTTAGTTTATTTCCAAACAGATTTAAACTCCTTTAGACTGGGAATCAAATATTATACTACTATGGATACTACTATATTTTCTATGGTGTTCCTAAAGTCCAATTGCTTCCTGATTCTGATGAAAAAAAAATATTTAGGAACCTATCACTCAGAGATTTTATTTAGCCTCATAGTCAAGAAGTTTCAACAACCAATCCATTTCTTGGTAAATGTTCAAGGAAGTTTGGGAAAAACTGATTTGATGAATAAGCAGAGTGAGACTCCTTTGATACAAAACAGGTAAATATTTGTTCATTTAAACAAAACATTAGATGTCCCTTGCACTATGATCATTCTTAACTGGAAACACAAAGATACACTTAACAGAGAGAGCTAGGCACAGTAGCATTAGCCTGTAATAGCAGTGTTCAGGAGGCAAAGACAGGAAGATCACAAGATCAAGGCTACCCTTGAGTCCCTTAGTGTAAGATCTTATATCAAAGAGACAGAGACAAACACACAATCAAACCTGTGGTGGGGAGGGAGAGGGAGAGAGACAGAAAGAGACAGAGAGATACACACATAGGAAGGGGAAGACACACACAGAGGAGGAGAGATACTCACAGAGGTGAAGAGAGGGAAAGAAGGAGAGGGAGAGAGAGAGAGAGAGAGAGAGAGAGAGAGAGAGAGAGAGAGAGAGATTGAGATTTTTCAGGATTAACAATTTTTTTAAAACACAGAATTATTTTTTTTTTACTTACTAGGTGTTAGCTACTTTTCTCTTGTTATGCATGACTAGTACAATTTATAAAAATAATTAATTTAGGTTTGTGGTTTCAAAGGTTTAGAGTCCAAGGATGTCAGAACAAAGGCATTACGATAGGGACAGCTGGAAGCTTACATCTTGATCCTAAAGTAAGAGGCAGAGAGATAGAAAGAGACTAAAACTGGCCCTTCTTCAACAAGGCTATGCCTCCTAATACTAATACTTCTCAAACAGCCCTTTCCACTGGGAACCAAGTATTCAAACATGTGAAGCTAGAGAGGACATCCTCATTCAAACAATCACGTTTCACTCTCTGGTTCCCGTAGGATCATGGCCATATTATGAGGTAAAATGCCGTTAGTCCAACTTCAAAAGTCTTCATAGACTTTCACAACCTCAATATAGTTTAAACATCTCAAGTTCAAAGTCTTTTTCTGAGACTCGAAGCAATCTCTTAACTGCAATCCCCGTAAAATCAAAAGCAAAAAGAAAAACATATTCTTCCAACAAAAAAAGGTACAGAGTATACATCAACATTCCTAATGAAAGAAAGAGAGGCACCATGAGGAACTACTGGACCAAAGCAAGACCAAAACCCAGCAGAGTGAATTCTAAATCCTGTAGCTGTCTGTCTGATGTTCATACACTTAGGTGGTTTTTTTCCTTTCAGCTTTTCTACTGGAACATCTTTTTCTCCCTTAAGATAGTTCTACTTCATATCCATATATCTTCTTGGAAAATGTTTCATGGCTTTGGTATCTCCTACATCTTGTGGTCTCCAATTCAATCAAGCCTACACTTTCATACAACAGACTATCAAGGCCTCCCCATTCAATGACTCTCCTGCCACATTCCTGGCTTCAGTGACTCTCCTTAATAATGGAGGAAGATTCCATAATCTTTTTCCTCCTGTATCCTTCATGATTCTAAAGCCAGGCCTGTGCCACGCCTGACTTCTGACCAGCGGGAAAGAAAGACTAGCACACAGGTTCCTTCCAGCAACAGTTTACTCAGGCCTTGTAAGTTACAGATGGAACAAGGGTGTGCCCCCGAAGTGTGAGTGTAGCTTATATACCCTCAGAGGACGTCCATGGAGCCATGCTACACTTCACCTCCCCATAGGCTGCCGAGGTCTTACGACAGATCAGGCCACATGCAGGAGCCGCCCCCAAGCCATACAAGGAGTTGTTTACAGCTTGGCCAGGACCAAGGCCAGCACCATCTTTAGGGCGCACTTGGCCAGGACCAAGGCCAGCGCTCCACACAGGCCCATATGGACAGCACAGATAAGTTCTTTTCCCAGCTTTTCATAAAGCTGGCAGATGATTTCCTTTTTGTAGCTTTTTGGGGAAAGAATATATTTCTCATGTCTTTTGTTTTTTCAAGTTAGGAGTTTAATTAACGGGGATCTTATCCTGAAGACAATACTCCTTTTACTTGATTTTGAATCAGAATATCCTTTAATTTTTTCATCTCTTTCATCACAAACATTATTTCCAATAATTATTGCCCATTGCAGGACTACTGGAATACAAAGTATAGTCCCAAAAATGTCCTGGCTGGACCTTTACCTCCCCACACATGTAGAAGATATGAAGCTTGGTCTTCATGTGTGTCTGATAAGCTATAGTGGGGTCTATCCCAAAAGCTGATGCTTGTCTGTAGGATTTATTCTAGATGGGCTGTCTTGTCTGGCCTTAGGGGGAGAGGAAGTACCTAGCCTCACAGAGACTTGAAGTGCCAGGGTAGGAGGATACCCAGGAGGCCCCTACCAGCTCAAAAGAAAACAGGAAGGGCTAGGGAAAGCAGTGGAAGGGAGTGACCTGGAGAAGGGCACTGAGCAGGATAAAAAGGTGAATAAGTAAAAAAATAAATAAATTTAAAAAAAAGAAGAAAAAGAAATCAAACTGAAAGATTTCTCCAAGAGACTCATAAAGTAAAGGGATGTTTCTATCCAGCTCTGCCTTGTATCACAAGGAACTAACTCTCCCATACTTCATGTTGCAGCATTAACCTCTGGGGGCTTCACAAGAAGTAGATCTGAGTCCTTAAAATTATGCTTGTTATGTCCAACAGAAGACCAACAAGACAATGACAATGGTAGAAAGCAAAAGAATTAAGGTAAGGGGTCTAATAAAGCACAGAAGGATTGTTATCCAACAAAAATTCTTAAAAGGAAAGCACCCTATGCAGCTATTCAATATATGATAGATACTGTATATGTGTAATACATATAGCTTAGATATACATATTTGATGAAGTAAATACAAATGGTTTACATGTATGAACTGAAAAATGACAAGATAGCATATATAAAAATAGGCATAAGCACAAACAGGTCTTTAATATTTCTCAATAGTAATATTTCAAACAAGAAGAAAATTACTTATACTTAAGATAATGCTGAAATACTTAGTGGAAGGCTAGGAGAAAATAAGTTTGTACCTCTACTCTAAGATAAAACTAAAAGTATGTAAAATAGATAAAATGAGTAAAAATAAATCTATATATATATATATATATATATATATATCCTAGAGTAATTTCATTTGTGAGAGTCTGGACAGAAAAAAATTCCTACATATGATAAATAGAAATAACAGGAAAATGATCTGACATAAAATACACCAAAATACTCAGTATTCTCATAGCAATAAACAAATCTAGATAAAATTATGAGAGGTAAAATACTGATGAGCTAGCACAAGTAGAAGACAAGTTTATTTACTATGCAACAAATGTCTACAAGGCACAAAGTAAAACTAACACCAGAAATGAGACATGGGCAGTGGACAGGAGCAGCCTGCCCTGGAAAACTGCAGCTGTGAAATACATGGAATAGTCCTTAGCTTTTCTTTTGTAAAACCAACCTATTAGTTGGCATGCTAAAAACACATTTGTTAAACCCCATGTCAGCAAGGCCACGGAAGAGGGATATTTATTGGTGGCTCTTAAAAAGAGAAAGTGTTTTACCTTCATGGACAGAAATTTGAAACAGATCTACACCTGTCAATGTTTATAATATGCATTCACTTGTCAAGATATCTCATGTTAGGGGACATGCAATATACACATACATCTGTAGAGGTATACGATATCATGCTGTCTATAACAACAAAACTCTACAAACAACCTGGCATTCATCAGCAGGGAGCAGCAAAATAAACTGCACCCGCACGTTTAAATAACCAGCAGTGTTGAAAAGAAGAAAGAATTTTGAAGCTCCTAAGATAGAAAATTCTGAGATACATAGTTATATTTCAAGGACTAGGGAAAGACACTACAGAGTGTAGAGCAGTGTTTTTTGTAAAGTACACATTATCAAATAATACAGAAAATATAAACCTATAAGAAATGATTACAATTGTTATTTCTATGGAAAAGAAACAAGTTTAGAGTCAAACTTTGGACATAGATTTTGGGTACTTTGGGTTTCTTCCCTGCATTTCTTTACCTTTCTATTTTAACTATGTACATTACATAAAAAGTAATAAAACACAGTAACTGGGATGAAGAAAAAATTATAATAACAGTATTTTATTTTTAGAAAGGAAGTAATTATTACTAAGCAATGGTATAACTCACCAATAAAATATCCTCAAACCTGCCCAAGGCCATGTGTTCCATATCTGGTATGCCAAAAAATAAAAAATGAAAATAAACAATTTAAAAAGTTAAAGAAAAAGAAAACTATAAACTATACTAATTTGAGACTTAACAGAAATTTTACCAAAAGAGCTTGCCACAGATAAAGATGATTTCATATAGTAATGAATGAATCAATTCTAGAAGATATAAACTAATTTCAATGTGCATTTAATATATTAAAATATACAAAATGCAAACTAATAGAACTACAGAGTGATTTATATAAATCAACTATAAAAGTGGGCAAGTCAATAATTCTCTTTGACTAATTGATAGATTGAAAAGACAAAACCATCAGTAAGAAATGACTTCAACCACATGATCAATGAACCTGATATAACTAATAGATATAGAATACTGAACCAACTTACAACTGAATAGAGATTCTCTTCACACTTACATGGAATATTCTCAAACATATTCTCAGAACATATTCTGAACCATAGTACATACTTGAATATTGTTTATATGTTTTACACATTTAGGAGTATTCATGTGAGTATGTTCATACCTGTAAATACATATATATATATATATATATATATATATATATATATATATACATATATATATGTATGTGTATGTGTGTATATATATATATATATATATATATATATATATATATATATATATATGCAACCGTGATGAGGTCAGAGGTCTATTTCATGTCATAAATAAGCTCCACCTTATTTTCTGAGGCAGGACAACCACATTGGCTATCCACTGATCTCCAGGGATCCACCTATCTGAGACAACAGACCAGAAGAACATGGTCTGTCATGCCCAGATTTCTATATGGGTTCTGGGAATCTAAACTCAGCTAGTTCCATAGTAGCCAGAGACAGGTACATAACAGAAAGCACTTTACCAGCTAGAGTTTACCATTGAGCCATCTTCTCATACCCTATGTGTACAAATTTAAAACAATAGAAATTTTATAAAATATGTTCTCCTTCTACAATTTAATTAAAAAGAAGTATCAATACTAGCAGAGAAAATAGCTAACTATTTGTAGATTAAGCATAATTTTAAATCATACATGGGACAAACATTTTTTTTAATATCTTAACTAAATGTAAAAGAAATACCAATTACCAAAATAGATGAGATACATCAGGAACAGTGTTTGGGGGAAAAATCTATTGAAAATACACATACATAAAGACATTTTTAAAAATTATGCTAAAAAATTAAAATCACATTCTTTTCTTTAATTGTAGAAAATGAGAAAAAAAGTACATCATTTTAAGACTAAGGAAAACAGAAAAAAAAAGAAATCATGGAAATCACAGTGGACATCAGTGAAACTGGAAACTGGAAAGTCATATATAAGCACTATGAGGTTAAAAAATAGCTGTTCTATAAAAAATAAATAAAATTGATAAACAATAGTTGAGCAGAGGCAAAGTAATAAAGAAAAAATTAATTCAACTTGTCAGTATGTAAAATAAAAGTGCCTCCTTATTGCAGATCTCTTGGACAACAAAATAACAGTAAGGAATTAAGTTTGTTAGGGTTTGAATGCATAGTGCCCCCCACTCCACCACACCCCAACTCCTATTTATAAACATTTAGTTCCCTAGGTGGCGCTGCTCTTTTGAGAGGTGACAGAACCTTTATGAGTCAATGAACAACAATACCAACCCACTAGACCCCAGCCCCCGCCAGAGCTCCCAAGTACTACATCACCAACTAAAGAGAACACTTGGAGGGACCCAAGGCTCCAGCTGCATATGTAGCAGAGGATGGCCTTATCTAGCATCTGTAGGAGAGGAGGCCCTTGGTCCTGTGAAGGCTGGATGCCTCAGTGTAGGGTAATGCCAGGGCAGTGAGGTGGGAGTGGGTGGATGGGTGGAGGAGCATCCTCATAGAAGCAGGGGGGTGTGGTGGGGATGAGATAGGGTGTTTGCAGAGAGGAAACCAGGAAAGGGGATAACATTTGAAATGTAAATAAAAATATCTAATAAAAAAAGAACAACAACAACAATAAAAAAAGAGACAAGGCCAGGTGTGTTGGCAAATGCCCATAATCTTCTCACTTCAAAGCAGGAGGAGCATGAGAGTTCAAAGGCCAACGTAAGCTACACACTGGGCAAGACCATGTGACAGAACACCGATTCAAGTCATAACAACAATAATAATAGTGACACAAATAATAATAAAGGAAAAGTCACGACCAAGTAAATTCACAGGTCAATTCTACTAAATATATAAATAGGAAGTTATATCAATTATGCTTAATATCTTCCCCCAAATAGAATAATGCTTATTGAATTGTTCTGAAAACAGCATTTCTGAGTGCTATTAAATATATTACAAGAAAAGAAAACTGTAGATCTGCTGGACAGTGGTCACGCATGCCTTTAATCCCAGCACTTGGGAGGCAGAGGCAGGCAGATTTCTGAGTTCGAGGACAGCCTGGTCTACAGAGTGAGTTCCAGGACTGCCAGGGCTATAAAGACAAACTCTGTCTCGAAAAAAAGAAAGAGAGAAAGAGAGAGAAAGAGAGAGAGAGAGAGAGAGAGAGAGAGAGAGAGAGAGAGAGAGAGAAAGAAAGAAAGAAAGAAAGAAAGAAAGAAAGAAAGAAAGAAAGAAAGAAAGAAAGAAAACTGTAGATCATTATCTCTCATGTCACAGCCCAAAAATCAAAATGCTGAAAATGAGATTTGTCTTAGTCAGAGTTTCTATTCCTGCACAAACATCATTACCAAGAAGCAAGCTGGGGAGGAAAGGGTTTATTCAGCTTACTTTCACATTGCTGTTTATCACCAAAGGAAGTTAAGACTGGAACTCAAATAGGTCAGGAAGCAGGAGCTGATGCAGAGGCCATGGAGAGACATTACTTACTGAGTTTTGTGGCAAATGAAATTATACTTGATATCTGTGGATGGCTGGTTCCAGAGACCTTTGAATAACTAAAACTGTAGATGTTAAAAGGCTCTTAAAATAAACGTCAGAGGACTGGCATACCTCCTTGAGCATTCTGTGTATTCTGTATCTCTACATACTCAAAATACCTCAGACATTACAACCACTCTGTCAACAGTTATTACATTGTGTTATTTCAAATTAACAACAAAGAAGGTGATTCCACAATGCTAAGTTCAGCTTAATTTTTCTCAATAATTCCAATGTATAGTTGGTTAAATGAATATAGAACCCCAAAGTAGAGGGGGTTTACTGATTGTCAAATAACACGGCTGTGTACAACAACTGAATTTTTAAAATGAAGAGATGACCTACAGCATGAGAGAATGCAGTTGCAGGTGATATATCTGGTCAGGGTTGAACCTTAGCAGCAAAAATACAACTTTGATTAAAAGTGGACAAAAAGCTGCCAGGCTGACATCTCACACTACCCTTAGTTCAACCTCTAGGGAAACCAGCTCTCTCTTCTGGCGTCTGAGGGAATATGCACTCACG
>JADRCC010568548.1:0-11764 GCA_019843855.1 Hylomyscus alleni
TTTTTTTTTTAGACTTCACAATACCTCATGACGCAGAAAGCACTATTTTCCATAAGGAAACTGAGCACCTACTTACTTGACCATTGTCTTTACCTTGTTATCTTTGTCATTGTCCTGTTCTTCCTGATTCTTCTGTTCTTTCCCCTCTTCCTTCTTACTCTCTTCTTTTTTCCCCAACTTCTTTCTCTTTAAAAGGAGGTGTCTTATAGAGCAGACTGGCCTTGGACTCTCTATGTGGTTGAGGATGACCTTGAACTTCTGATCCTCCTGCCTCTACCTCCCAATTGCTGGGATTACAGGCATGTGGATGCATGCCAAGTTTTATGTAGTACTGGGAACTGAGTCCATGGCTCCACGTCTGGCAGCTGAGCTAGGTTCTCAGCCCTTTCATCAGTTTGATTTTGCACAACAAGCACTCCATTCCTTGCCAGGTCTGAATGTTGCCATCCAAGCTAAGATACTGGAACTTAATTGTTGATGTAATGATGATTAGAGGTGATTAATTAGGAAGTAATTAAGTCAGGATCACAGAGGGGATTCGGGCCTTGTTAAAGGGCTTGATAAAGTGAGTTCCTTTCACTCATCCACTATGTGTGGACAGATTTTGCTCTCTTTTGGCCTCTGCCATCTATTATCTAAAAGCATAGCGAAGAGAGCCCTCCTCTCACACAGAACATACCACACCTTCTTTCTGTTAATTTTTTTTCTGTTCTTTATAAATTATGTAGTTTAAGACATTTTCTTACAGCAGCATGAATGAACTAAGACATTCACCATGACACCTATTCAATAGCTTTGGAACTCTTCATGCTACCTTGTGTGCTGTTCCTTTGTTCTCTAGATCAGAAAAGCTTATCAAGTATCTGACATGTTCTGCTCCATTTTCCAGCCTACTTTGTAATCAAAAGCAAGCCATTTTATTGATTCTGTCCAAAGGTTAGTGTGTAGAATTTTTGCTTTTAACAGAAACAGTGACAATAGTATACACCCCCCAAACCTCCTCTCTTGTCATCATGTCCTAAGATCACATGGCCACATGATGGTGGTACATCTCTAAGATTACACTCTAGAGATACTTGGGAACAGAGTTTGCCTGGATAATCTCTGCTACACATATAGTATGCTCAAGAAATGGAGATTTGTTAATTCATGAAATCTCAAGGTTAACGTTACCATATCATAAACTATTTATTCACTTTGACTTCTAACTATATGACTTCACTTATTTCTGACTCAATCTACTTTAATTGTGAACCTCCTCATATAGGCTAATAATTGTAGAATTTTTGAGGGAATACTCTATAGGCAGGCTTCATTTTTTCTGTAACGGAACTCAGATGCAAATAAGAAAAAAGAGAATGGAGTCAGTAGACTAGGGTCACTCTGATAATGCTGACCTGTGAAAGACCAGACAGCGCTGATTTACATCATCGTTTCTAAGATTAGAAAGATAGATTCACTCAGCCACAGGGTCATCTTTGGCACTAAGAAGTAGGTGCTCATTGCAGACTTTCAATCAAGAAAGTTAAGAAGATGAAGCTAAAGTGCTTAAACATAATTTTCCCTTCTAAAGTCTCCTCTCACCGATCCTGTCATCCCATTTCCCTAGGGAAGAGGTGATAGGCTATAGAGTCCACGGTACCCTTCACATTGAAGAGGACATCAATCATTTCAGAGGCTTCTGCCTGACAATAGGATATTGCTGTCACTTGATATGATAGCTGGTACATCAGAGGCTCACAAGACATCTTTAATGTATAGCTGTTTTTTGCAAGATATTATGGCAGGTGCTGGGACTCTATGAGTGAAGGTCATATCTACTCAGGATATTTAAATCTTAGTAGGAAAAGGACATTTTTAGTACTAAAACATTTTTTTGTTTTGTTTTTTTAAAAAGGGCCCTACAGTGCAGGTATCTAAGTGATTGCCTTGGTCACTTCTGGCTTTGACAAGGGAGCCTCAGGAGGTGGAGGGTAAGAAAGAATACATGGGAAAGAGGTAGTTTAGCAATGTAGAAGTGACAGAGATATAGACATCCTTTGTGTGAATTTCACTGTGAAATGGAGTACTTAGTACTGAGAGAAGATAGGTAGTTGGGAAAGATTTATGTGGAGCCTTGCAGGAATTCTCCAAAGATATTTGTAGATTTTTAAAATGAGATAGAAGCTTTTAAAATCAAAATTGAAGGAGGGCTAGAGAGATGGTTCAGCAGTTCAGAACATTTGCTGCTCTTCCAGAGAATCCAGATTTCTCAGTATCCACCTGGTGGCTCACAACGGCAGTCCCAGGGGATCGGACACCTTACAGTGTCTGTGGGTACTGCTTCATGCATGTGATGCACAGACATTCATGTAGGCAAGACTCCTATCTACATAAAAATAAATATAAAATAAAATGGGTAGGGAACACCCGCCCAAACATGACTGCTTAGGATATATTAGGATATATTAGAAAGGAGCTGGGTGGTGGTGGCGCACGCCTTTAATCCCAGCACTTGGGAGGCAGAGGTAGGCAGATTTCTGAGTTCGAGGCCAGCCAGGTCTACAGAGTGAGTTCCAGGACAGCCAGGGCTACTCAGAGAAACCCTGTCTCGAAACAAAACAAAACAAAACAAAACAAAACAAAACAAAACAGAACAAAGGAAAAGCTCTGAAAAGACTTCTCTGTCTTAATCTTTCCATAATGGCTCTAAACATGACTGTGGGTCCTAAGACCATGACACTGAGTTAGAAGACACTGAAAGAAACACATGCTATCTGTTGAAAATATTTCCTGGGCCTTTGAGCTGGGGTTCTTCTCCTCCTTCTCTTCCCATTATTCTTAGGTTTCTTAGATGTTTTGCATCTCAAAATTTTAGATTTAGCATTTTCTTTGGATGATGTATCTATTTTTTTCCTATAACTGAGATTTTGTTTTCCATCTCTTGTATTCTGTTAGGGGGTCCTTTCATCTGTAGGTCCTGTTCACTTACTTAGATTTTTCATTTCTAGGATTCCCTCAGTTAGTGCTTTCTTGGTTGCTTTTATTTTCATGTTCAAGTCTAAAATAGTTTTATTCATTTTATTCTACTTTTCCTCCACCTTGAGTTTCTTCACCTTCTTTAAGATATTTATCCATTTTCTCTTTAAGGATGTCTATCATGTTCATAATGTTGGCTTTAAGGTTATTTTCTTGTCCTTTAGCTGTGTTGGATACTCAGGATACTATGATAGGATAGCTGGGTGATATATGGCCTCCGATGTTGTTGATTGTGTTCTTACACTGGCATCAGGGTTTGGGGTGATTTTAGCTCTAGGTGCCAATTTCTGAGTTTATCTTTCTTGAATGGATATTTTGGTCCTTGGTTTCAATTTCCTGTCTGGTCTTGTGGTCTGTGGTTGAGTAGAGGGGTCTCCATGTTGGAAGCTAGATTTCTGATGGCCAGGCTGGCTTCTGGTTGAGCAGGGGATCTCTGCCTTGAGTTCTGGTGGCCAGAGAGGCCTGTGGTGGAACAGGAGACTTCTACCTGGGTTGTGGGCCAGGGGAAGGGTACAGTTGTAGGATAGTCTGGGAAGACTCAGAGAGTGGGGTAGGTGGTACATGGGTAGGCAGCTTTCCTGGAGTTCTCCTGGCTTGCTGGGACTCTGGTGAGGAAGGGGGTTTCTGTGAAATTGTGGGATAGGATATGGTGACATGGAGGAGTGAAACAGATATTATCTAATAAAAGTTGCAAAAAACCCCAAATAAGAATAAAGAAAAGCTATTTCTATGTCATGACAATGACAATGTCAGCTTATAGATACCAAGAAAATGGGACCTGCCATGGTGCCATCTAGGCATGCGAGATGTTATATATCACCCCATCCTTCTAACAAAGTTTGTGAGCTGGGAGCCATAGTTAATGCTGTGAACAGTTGACACTATTGAGACACATGAACTCCTCTTTCCTGAGTCTGAATGACCGACAAACCAATGTAAAGAGTATTTCTTTAGACTCACAGCTTGGTGGTACCATCCATGATGCTTGGAAACGTATGGCAGTCAATGCTCCAGGTTAGGAGTGTGAGGCAGCTGGTCACAGCATCCGCAGTCAGGAAGCAGAGAAAGACAAATGCTGGTGTCAGTAAATGATCAGTAAGGACAAAATGAACTTTCCATTCAGTTCAGGACCCAAGCCCATGGGATGTGCTTACTTTCCTCAGAAGGTTCAGCTCAGTTAAACCTCTCCTCAGACACCCTGACAGACCCTCCATAAATCCCATTAAGTAGACAATACTTAGTCTTGTAGATACTGGAAACCTTTTTAGAATGACCTATCTCATGTCTTCAGAACTAAGGTTTGTGTCCATCCCCAACCCCAGAAATTTTTCACTTGTAGTTTCTGAGAAAGAAGGGCTTGAAAGGAACTGGTCAAAGAGAGCACTCCTAACAAGATTGATTTTTTTTTTATGAGACTGATGAAAAGGAGGCCCCACAAGGAGAGCAAACCAAGCCTTGAAGAGAAGCTTCAGCAAATTAACTTCCATCTTCTCTGGCAAGGCCTCTCCCACACATGGTTTTTTTTTCTCCATATACTTGAAGCACGTCCACAGCTCCACATTACTCTTCTTGACAGCAGAAGATTACATGCTGGACTTGACTGAGCTTCTGTCAAGGAGAATTTATTGCAATTGTGAAGATGGCTCTTAAAAGAGATGGCTGCTTTGCATTTTTTATACAGGTCCTAAAAATATGTCAGGTTTGATCTTCTACAAAATCACCTTGTATAAACTTCTTGCCTCTCTTCAGTGTCTCCTCACTCTCAGCCTCTCCTCTCCTTTGCCAAGCTTCTCTCCAGAGAGCTTAGCTTCCATGGGACCTGCCCCACCTTTGGCAGGGCTTTGCTCTTCTGTTTCATGTGGAATCTATACTTCATGTTAAACATCTATTGGAAACCTTTCTCCACAAATGCTTGTCAAGTCCCTGACTGGTAATGCCCAAATAGATCTAAAGCCACAGGAACCTAATGATCAATCATTGTGGGGAGATGAAAGCCAGGAGGCCCATAACAGAATTGCTTCTATTGGAAACTTTTCTCCGCAAATGCTTGTCAAGTCTCTGACTGGTAATGCCCAAATAGATATAAAGTCACAGGGACCCAATGATCAGTCATTGTGGGGAGATGAAAGCCAACAGGCCCAGACTAGGACTGCATATTAAGCAAAGAGGCAAATGTCCTGCTCGTGATTTGTTACCACTTACTGAACTGGCTCTTGGCTGAGTGACCACCAAACCAACATCTCTTTTACCTGCATGTGTGTATTATGGCATCTTGGGTTCTACTGATACAACTGAGAAAGTAGCCCTTCTCAAGATATTTGGCTATTTCTGAGAGGTACTAGGTGCTCAGGGGTGAGGTTCTTCCACTTGCATTTCCTATGATCTAACCTTGCTGTTTCCTTTACGTGTGGTGGCTAGGGGCATGCCCACTCTTTCAGGAAGGGCACATAACATTTCTTCCTTTTTTAGCATTTGGTCTTATGTTGGTATAGTTCCTTTTTTTTTTTCCATCCAAAGTAAGGAACAAGATCACAACAAGCACTGAGTTTGGGCTGTGAGATAGCATTGCATGGAAATTCATGAGTAACAAAAGGAATGGGCCATGTGGGTGATGATATACAGTTGGCCTTGATTGGCTCCCCATCTAGAGACTTTATTTAGACACTTCCCTCCTTATCTAGTGGCCTTTTCTTTACATGACTGATGTGTCAGCTAACTGTCCTTCAGCACAAGTACTCTAGGCATCTGCCATGCTCATCTCTAGCAAAGTTCATCCTCATATACTATGAGATTAGGTCTGGTCTTGATTTCCTTTTGCAGCTTCAGCATCTACCTGGGCTAGTGAGAGTAGGTCCTTAGATCTTCAGAAGCAAACAACTATCTATGGGGCTAATAACACCCAAGAGAGAATTTTACATATTGAAAACCAGTACATTAGCTGAGTATATGGTTAATCAATAGGAAAATAACCCAAGAATGTAAGGGATGGGGTGGGATGGTTCCCTTCCTCTGCCTTTATGCTGCCATGTAGACTGTGTTTCAAGAGAGCACAGCTCCCAGCTCTTTGCCTATATCCATATCAGTGAGGGAATAATAGCATGTCCAGCTAGAGAAAGACTTCAGTCTACCTCTATTTATAGTGTCTTATTTACAGAAGTAACCACAGGAGAACAACCCTTCATAAGAAGACCATTGTAGGCATCCAACCCTAACAGTGTCTCAAAGCTGCTAAGCTTACTTAAGGATTGAAATAATAAATATTCCTATTTTTATTTACCTGATAGCCAGGTGATTTTCAAACACAAATAAAACGTAGTAGGGAGTTATTTTAGCTCTTTAAACATAAGCTTGAATATCAAGGCTGCTGTCACTCCTATTCAGTCCTCTGAGGTATAATACCTATATGGACATGTCCCCTTATATTAGCCTCTCTTCACAGGTCTTGACAAAGGCTTAGTATATATAGTTCCAGTCTCATAATATATACTATTCAGGTTGAACAGGTCCTCAATGTTGCTTCTGTACCATTTCAGAAAAAAATCATCTTCATTCCAAGAATAGACCAAAGTATCAGGGTGGCACAATATAGGGCTGTCTCTGAACTTTACTTAGAACTCTGCAGTGGCTCATTGTTTCCTAGTTTAGAGGTAGCTTGCAGAGTGGGCCAATGGTTTCTTATCATCCACTCAGCTCTGCCATTATTGTGCAATGTTATCCATAGACAGTGCCTAAAGAAACAGAACTATCTGTGTTGGGATAAAACTTTATTTACAAGGAATAGAAGATGAGATTTGGCTCCCAGCTTTAGTTTGCCACCAGTGGTCTGAATCTTGAAGTCTAATATCCTCACATAAGCATTCAAGACTTTCTGTTCACTCATAGTGTCATGTACTGATGCTGTCTACCTTTGCCTCTTCTGTCATTCATAGCATTCAGATGCCCCCTGGTTACATTATCACTTCTAACAAAGATGCACAGAAACTCACCCATCCCTCTACCCAATGCTGTTTTATGATTTTGGATTTGCTGTTTCTTCTGCCTGAAAATGTTTGCAGCCTTCTTCACTTAGAAATGTCTATTCATTGTTCACTCAGTTCTAGTGACTGTCACCTCTGGAGAGCTTTTCTTAGTTATCAGTGACTGTCCTGGGTACCACATACCTCTTTGTTTAATGTTCCTTAATAAACTTCTATGCCATTTTCCATTTCTCAATCCGTCTTCTCTGAACATTTAAGGACCTCTTAGGGTCAGAGGCTGTCTCATTGTCTAAATGTTTGTAGGGTAAAGCACAATACCCATAATGGGTAAATTGCTAAATATGTTGGTGGCTCAGCCCAGGAAGCTAGAATGATCAAGAGAGAAAGAACCAGGTTGTTGGGCAGATGTTGAAGATAAAGAGAACTGAAAGTACTGGACCCGTGAATGTGTAGACAAGTCTAGAAAAGCCCATAGCTGAGGGCTATGATATTGCATGGAGATACTGACTCTACATAAAGACCTCTGAGAACTCAGTTGATGGGTTCTCTATTCTTTATTATCTGTACGAATCCAAGGCCAAGAAGCACGCCTTCCATATTTTAGATCTCTGAGTTCAGGGTGATATCTCAGCCAAAGAAAAGAAAAAGCATGACAAGATAGCACATAATCAGGGCTGGGTTATGTTGGTCAGAACACATTAAGAAAAGTGAATGGTCAACAGAAATTATAAGAATTATTGAAAAAAAAAACAGCTTAGGGGTGGTGTTAGGGAAATAATATGATGGTATCATGAAATTCATTGCTTTTGACTTTCATTTAAAAATGCTATATTGAGTGTACTATAACCACAGATTACACATATTGTAAGCATACAGCTAGATTAATGTCACAAACTACTTTTCTGTAACTAATACTCAGATTAAGAAACAAATTCTTATCATTGTCCATCCAATTCTTTCCCATTTCCCTGGTTACAACTTGCCATCCCCAAGGAGACTGCAGCCCTGACTTCTAACAGCTCACATTTGGGAACTTTATATAAATGAAAACCCATGATATGTAAACTTTTGTGTCTAGCTTCTTTTACTCAATACAATATTTTGAACTTCATCCCAACTGTGTGCTGCAGAGTTTGTTCATCTTAGTTGCTGTTTCCATTGTGTGCATATACCACATTTATTTATTCTTCTGGTGTTGGAAACTTGAGCTGTTTCCAGTTTTAGCTACATTTAAATAGTGTGCTTTCTTGAATATTTTTGATGTGTGTGTACATGCATGAATGTATGTGCATGTATATGTATGTATGTATGTATGTGTGTGGTCTTGAGTATATAATTAAAAGTAAAATTACCAATGTGTAGTAAGTTATGTTCACATTCTTCTCATCTTACAATGGAAATATATCCCAATAATCCATTGCAAATTGGAAAGATTGTAAGAAGAAATTGCATTTAACACATCTAACCTATTAAGCATCATAGTTTAGCTACATCTACTCCAATTTTGCTCAGAATACTCTCTTACCATACACTTGGGCAGGAGCATCTGATGTAATCCTTTATAACAAAGTGAAGTTCTAATGTAATTTTGCCAAATACCAAATTAAAAAATGATAATCAGAACAATGGTGGGGTATGTTTTTATACAGTCATAAGCCAAACCACAAGAAGATGAGATTATTTGTGTATATTCAGTTCTTACAGATAAATTCAAACAATTTTTTTTAAAAAATGATTTTGCAAGTTTATCCTCTCATCTGTGGTGTGGAAAATTCCACTCGCGCCACATCCTTAAGTTTTATCCTCATCAATCTTTGTATATGTGTGCCCATGCATGCATGCGTGTGTGGTGGTGCGTGCGCACATACACATATTTATATAGTTGCCTGATTGTGCACATGTGTAGAGACCAGAGTTGGATGCCGTGTGTTTATTGTCATCTTTCCCCACCTTAGTTCTTGAGACTGGGTCTCTCACTGAACACAAAGACTGTCGATTTGGCCAGAGGACCTGGCCAGAGAGCCTCTGCTCTCTTCCTGCCTCTGCCTCTCAGCACTGGAGTCACAGGCAGTTGCTAACATTCCCAGCTTTTTACATGTGTTCTGGGGATCCAAAAGCAGGTCTTTATGCCTGAATAGCACGCTGATTACCCATAGATTCTCCCTAGCATCCTCACCACGTTTTTAATGTTAGCTATTCTGGTATGAATGTGTACAGGGACACCTCCTAAGAGTTTTCAGTTCTCATGACTAAAGAAGTGAAGTTAATTTTCTACAGATGACTTGAAATCATCTTCTTCTGATGGGTTATGTTATCTTTTGTTCATTGATGTGTAGGAGTTCTTTATGTACGTTGGGTATATGTAGTCTGCCAGATACATGTACTACAATCTCATTGGCATTCTCTCGTAAGTTTTATTTTTATGCATGTGGTTGTTTTGCCTGCTTGTATACCTGGGCACCATGGATATGCCTGGATCCATAGAGGACAGAGGAGAATGTGGAATCCTCTGGAACTGGAGTTACAGATGGTTGTCATCTGTCATGTGGATGCTGAGAAATGAACCCAGGTTTTCTGGGACAACAGCCAGTGCTCTTAACTATTGAGTACTCAGGCACAATGATATTAATCCTCTCAATGAACAACTCAACTCCCATTCTTTCTAAGTTTCCTTTAGACACTTGATCTCTTGTATCCTTGTTACCTCTCAATCTGTAACTCACTAAACCAGAAGTTTATTTTCTATGCAATTTATTGTTTCCATTAGGAGAGTAATAATAAAAATAAATGTAGAGACCATCTGATTCAATTCCCTTGCCTTTTCTTTGGGGGCAACTACAGACCAGAGATGGTGAATAATTTTCTTCTGGTTATAAATCCAAGATTCAAGTCCAGCCCTGTTGTCTTCCATTCCAGTGCTCTTTGTACAGGTGCAGCAACAATCAAAGGAATCAAACAATCACACTTTGAGTGTTAGGACCAGTTGTTACCCAGTGTCTGCGTGAGGGTTTATCTGCCCAGGGCTAGAAGATTAAAATGAGGATGGATCACTCTGGCCCTGTGTCCTATTCTTTCTTACATGGGTAAGAGCATGACACATTTAGAAAGTTCTCAATATGCTCCACTGTGCCCTAGGAGGCCATGCACAGCATGACAACTACTTCTCTATTCTAAAAATAGGAAGGGGCTATTTATGTTGGTGAAAAGCTTGGGCCAACAGAGATGTTGGGTTGACCTCCCCCATGATTTTACTCTAGTAAGTAATTGTGCACTAGCTGAAAACCCTGATTACACAAAGTGGTTGGGGAATTATAAAGTCAAAGTAGCTATTATTCTCATTGTAAGAATTGCATGAAATTGTCTGTCAAATCCAACTCTCTTCTAGCCAGGGCCAAGTGTATGTGCTGAGACAGCAGTGTGCTCTTGAAGACAGGCAGGCAGAAGGACAGTCTGAGGGGCAGGCTCCTGGTGTCAGAAGAGTCCTTTAGGGATAGAACAGGACATATGAGAGTAGATTGGATATTAAGTTAGTGCCTGTGTTGATAAGCTCTGGTTATCATCCTGGTACCTCTGGGATGCTGTGACCCACACTTTACAGCCTGCAAGTAGATGATGCTCCTAAGTAACCTGT
Source organism: Hylomyscus alleni (assembly GCA_019843855.1). NCBI lineage: Eukaryota > Metazoa > Chordata > Mammalia > Rodentia > Muridae > Hylomyscus > Hylomyscus alleni. Next base: position 10,627 of record JADRCC010568548.1, read on the forward strand.
GCTAATAAGGCCCAGGATCACCTTTCCATTTAAAGTTATCAGCAATTATTTACATATATCCAATGTATCAGAAGGACCTACCTAAATGTATAGTATTGATGTGGGGAATTTCTATTTTTTAATATAAAACCTTGAGTTCCATTACATTATGGTGGCACTGTATGAAAACTTGCTAGCTTTTGGAGGTCAAAGTTGGCCAAATATGACCAACTGGGAGCAAGTGGCCTCATGTTGTAGAGAAAGCACTATTGTGATCGTTTTTAAAATTGTAAGTACTGGCAAATGCTTGTCCTATTTTAGAATTAAAATGATGCTATTGTCCTCCACTTATTAACTTCATTTTATTATTAGACCCCACCCCCAGTCATTTCATAATATGCTGTTTAATCCTCAGGACAATGATATAAGGTGCGTCATATCTGTGAACACTAAAACTTTCTCTCTCTCTCTCTCTCTCTCTCTCTCTCTTTCTCTCTCTCTCTCCCTGTCTCTTTCTCTCTCTGTGTGTGTCTATCTGTCTCTGTCTGTCTTTGTCTCTCTGTCTCCATCTCCATCTCCGTCTCCGTGTGTATGTGTGTGTGTGTGTGTGTGTGAGCGCGCGAGTGCTTGCGTGCGTGCGTGCGTGCGCACGTGCGTGTGTGTAAAACTAAGAACCCAGGAAACTGTGAGGTGATTCCTTGACTAAAAGAGAGTGCTGGCCTCAGAGCCCGAAGTCCTCACTTACAAACATTAATCAGTGTCCAGATCTGTGTCCTCCAAGTTTAGCTGTCTCAGTTAAAAATAAGTTAAACTTCCTGGAAGCAACATCCAATTTTGAGAAGAGAAGGGGATCTTACTAGTCTTTTTTGCATGATGCCTCCTCAGTACATGCTTAAAAAGGATTAGCACAGCACAGGCTTAGAAAGAGCTAGCTCAGCACATATAATAAAGTACAAAACAGAGGAAGCGAGACTTCCCTGTCCTCAGCTGGCTCAGAATTAGCTCAAGATCTGCCTCCTTTAGCTCTCTATCTCCTACTTCTCACCCTGTTTCCTTTTCCCAAGGACCAGCCACCACTCCCTGGAAACTGAACAATGAGTGCTCTGCATGGCCAGCAGAGGGAGAGCGAACACCAGCCTCCTCCCTTCAGAAAGTGCCT
>JADRCC010568549.1:0-23679 GCA_019843855.1 Hylomyscus alleni
TGGAATAAATTGAAAGCAGTTATGAACTCTATAGATTTCAATCCAGCTGTACCAACACAGCACTTAGACTTTCACTGAGTCCTCTTTGGTGGAACCTGAGGATTTCTTCCTGGTTGTACATATTAAAGCTATTCTTTTCTATAAGACCTTGAATTTACTTATATTTTTTTCTCTAATTTTATTTTAGTGTGTGTTTCTTGTTTTCTTTTCTTATATGTTATTTAAGTTTCTATATATGGTCACATGATTCAATGATTTTACCTTTTAAAGATAAAAAGAAAGTGTAGATTTTTTCTTTAGCACTGTATTTTTTCCCCAAATTAGAGTTTTTTTTCTTCTCAGTTAGTGTACAATTCTGTCATGTTGGTACTGAAGTCATTTCCAGGCTGCATTGTCTGATATTTTTCTCTTGTCCGAGATTGTTTTGCTTTTTCTCTTTCAGCATTCTGAACGATGCCAGGTGGCATTAAAGCCAGACAATGATTCTAAACTCTGCAGGAGACACACTCATATAAAATCATACAATAGATGAATTGTCCACAATTTTTGTACAGAAACATTTGTCTGCTCCCAGTGAGTAATCACAACATTGTGAAAGAGCTGGGTTATGTCTTCTCATTCCATCCTGTGTATTTATGTAGAATCAGGATTTCTTGGCATTAGTCAGGATAAAGCACACTGTTATCCATTCCTTATCCAAGACAGGATTTTATGACCTCAGTTGGATTATCATCTTTTATGGTATGATAGAAGGCTTCCTCTGCTATTGAAAATTTTCAATTCTAAATGAAAAGGATAATATTTTAGTACAAGGATGCCTTTGAAGCTATATTATTTATAGCTATTCCAAACGAGGAGGCCAGGTCTTAGTATATTCATCTCATTAATCCTTAAATGCCATTGTCCTGAGAAAGTAGAATATCACTAGTCAAGGTAAACCATGTAGCTGATATGATATAATAGAAGTAAGCAATAAAGACTCTAGACTCTCGTGGTCTAAAGGAATCAAGCCTACATTTCCCAATACAGCTCCTACAGAGTGAACTTTCTTGCTTCCTGAATATAGGAAGAATTGAGTAGTCATAAATGCAGAAAGATGAATATAGCTAGAATCACACCCTAGTCAAATACTAGATACAAGCTGGAGAAAATCTCACATGCCATTTTGCAGTAGGCCTTATTATATTGTAAAAAATTAGGCAGCTTTCTATTTGTGTGAGGTTTACTCATGCAAGAACTAGGGTAACCATCTACTGATTCAACTTTTACATGTGCAGTTTGAAGACTTTGATGTCAGAGTGAGCCTGGAAATCATAATATCCCCAGCCATGTTCATCAATCATCAATTGAATTTGTTTCTCAACTACTTTCAGTCCACTTCTTACTCCCTATAACAGAAATTCACATCTCCGCAATGAGCCCCACCAAATCTATAAGAATAAAATAAATCTCTATAGAAAATTATTTGTAACACAGAGTACTACCAGTATTTCTACAGAACCATTTTTAGAGAAAGATTCAAAGAATGAAAAATCCTCATTGAGATTTTATGTTGGTTCTATGCTTCTCTGTATTACGTAATTTTATGCACTCCTACTTAGAGTGCAACTATTTTCTAAATCTCTATATGACAGAATTTTTAAAACAATCTAGGATTTATAGTGATATATTTCTTCCCTATCCATCGCCTCTGAAATATATACTAACTAAAGTGCAATCTCTTGTTTTGCCTATCTCTCCTACAGAGGAGATTCTGTTTGACCTTACAAAAGGCCCAAATACTTTCAACTTTACTAGATCATTATTCTAAGTCTGGCTAAAGTTATTGTATCCTGAATCAACCGTCTACTCTCACAAACACCAGAAAAATAGAAATAGGATTAAAGTATCTAACTGAATTTTGTGACCTTCAAAATTTTAACTCCTGTCCTGCAGTTGTTTTACAGCTTACAGTTGGGTAATATAAAACATTATATTAAAATTTATGCTGAATTATAATTTGTGATTAAAATAGTGACTACTATAAATAGATTTTCTGTTATTACTAGACCACGTGATGATTACGGGGTATTAGTATACATGCCTTTCAAGGATATAAAACTTGCCAAAATGATTCTCTGCTTTGCAAAGATCACGTGGAGCATGATGTTTTAAAATGTTGTTAAGCAGTTTCTTTTCATGGTGACCCAATGGTAACTCCTTTGAATTTGGCTTTTGTATCCAATGTTAAGACCAACTATTTCCATCAAAAATCAAAGCGTATGAATGCCTCAATGCGGAGTAATGCACAGGGAACCAGAAATTTACTATTCGAAGAAAAAAAAGCATAAAACAAGAGAGATTTTATTGAAAGAAACTGAAAGAGTCAGAATGGAGGGTAACACTTTGAGCAGTTGTGAGCAAACATGGAAATTAAATAAATTTTAAAAATGAATGATGAGGATCTCAAGCAATGAAAATTTTTATTTAAAATTAGTCTTCCTTGTCTTTTGAATGGATGTACACTTAAAGTATTTTATTCTCTAAAAACCTAACTGGATTAGATAAACACGCAAGGGATCCAATTACAAAATCTGCACATTTCTGACATCTTCATATCCTCATGTTGTCCCTTTAATATCAGCAATAAAACATGAAAGCTATGAAAAGAGATGGTGTAATTGTTTTGAGTTAAGATGACCTTTTATCTGAGCCATGTACTCTTTTGCATAATCAATCAGGCCTCATTTCTACCCCACTCCAAATCATCTATTGTTCTCTAGCCTTCTTGATGAATGTACAGCATTGAAAGCTTTATTCCCTAAAGGGCAAAACAAAAAAAAATAATGTTAAAGTAATATACATTATTAATGAGGGCTCATGTATTTATAAGAACAAGTATAACTTTTCAAACATTATCCTGAAAATTCCATTGGAGTAGGAGATGTAGCATATCTATGTTTTTTCTTTTACTCTTTTTAATTTTGCATTTATATATTCTCTCTTTTAAAATTGTTTAATCTTATTTTTTTTACACTCTAGATTTTATGCCCTCCTGGTCTGCCCTCTGACTCTTTCCTATCCCAAACCTCCTGCTCTCCTGTCTCCAGGAGGATGGCCCTACCCCATGACCCCCACCCCACCAGACCTCTAAACACCCTGGGGCTTCTTGAGGGTTAGGTGCATCTTCTCTGACTGAACACACACCCAGAAGTCCTCTACTGTATGTGTGATGGAGACCTCATATCAGCTGGTGTATGCTGCCTGGTTGGTGGTCCAGTGTCTGAGAGATCTTGGGAGTCCACATTAATTGAGACTGTGGTCCTCCTACAGGGTCACCCTCCTCCTCAGCTTCTTCCAGTTTTTCCCTAATTCAACCACAGAAGTCAGCAGTTTCTTTCCCTTGGTTGGGTATAAATATCTACATCTGATTCTTTCAGCTGCTTGTTGGGTCTTCCTGAGGACAGTCATGATAGATCCCTTTCTGTGAGTGCACCATAACCTCAGTAGTAGTGTCAGGGCTTGGGCTTCCCCTTTGAGCTCGATCCCATTTTCGGCCTGTTGCTGGACCTTCTTTTCCTCAGGTTCCTCTCCATTTCCATCTCTGTATTTCTTTCAGACAAGAACAATTATGGGTCAGAGTTTTGACTGTGGGATGGCAACCCCATCCCTCACTTGATGCCCTGTCTTTCTGCTGGAAATGGGATCTATAAGTTATATTGTAGGGCATTTCCTCTAAGGTCCCTCTCTTTGGGTCCTGAAAGTCTCTTATCTCCCAGATCTCTGGTACATTATGGAGGGTCCCCACAACCTTCTACCTCCCGAGGTTGCCTGTTTTCATTCTTACTGCTGGCTTTCAGGGTTTCAGTCCTGCAAAATGCTGGATGTTGTTTGGTTTTATTTTTTATAAACTTTTATTTTTGAGAAATTTTCACATGTATAAAATTTTTCAAAAATGTTCCCATCTCAAACTATTTCAAAACAAACCTGCATGTTTTCCAATCTATGCCCCCAACTATTTCACATCTCCCATGTTCTTGGTGTTACTTCATAAGATCCATTTAGTACTGCTCCTAATGCCTGCATGTGTATGAAGGTGGGGGGTAGAAATTCATGGCAGAATGGGAATTATACTTGTGGCTATAACTTCAAAAAGAGTGATTCCCTGTCTTTCACGAGGTATCCACTAATAATGCTCTAGCTGACTTAGGGGTGGGTTATCAGAGATGATCTACCCTTTCGTAGCAGGATTTTGACTGACTTAATTTTGCAGGGGTCTTGTGTAGGAAGTTATAGCTGCAGCAAGGTCATGAATGCTAGAACTATGTCACGTACAAATGGCCGGTTTTCATTGCATTTCTCCCTGTGACTTATCTCCTCCATTCTCTCTACGTCATCTCCTGTGATGTTTCACGAGCCTGTGCATTATTAGATTGAGGGTTCTGTTATACATGCTTTACTAAGGATCAGCATTCATTCTCATTCTTAAAATTTTGAGTCCCGCAATTGATTGTCTATTTACAAGATAAATTTTACCTGGAAAAGTTTGAGAACAACCCATGTTTACAGGTATATGCAAAAATATACAGGAGGCAATTTGACAGCTTGGGCAATATAAAAGGTAAGAAAACACTTAAAACTGGCTTCAATATCTTTGGATAACAGTAAAATGCAGATTAAAATTACTGTAACAATTCATCTCAGAGCAATCAGAATGGTTATCATTAACAATACCCATGACAGCCTATGCTGTTATGGATGTGGTGAAAGGGACGCCTACGTGCCGTTGATAAGAGTGTGAACTAGTGGAAGTCAGTGGGGATGTTCCTCAAGAATTAAAAAAATAGAGCTGTGACTCAGCACTATTATTCCTGTGGATACAGTCACCATATTTTAAATCCTGGATGTAGGAAGGATTAATTAAAAAGAGTCATGGGAGTGGGGAAACCAGGAGAGAAGAAAGGGCATATGAAAATTATATGTACTTATTATTTTTCATTTCAACTTTAAAAAGAAGTACAATGTGAGAACACATATAAAAAGTAAGAAAGAAAATCCTAGGAGGTAAGCCATTAAGTTATGATGGGGGCAGAGATGGAGACGAGGTTGGCGCAATGAGTTTATGTGTTAAGGCCACAAAATAGCTTCTCTTGAACTGCAGACCTTAAAATGTTCAAGTGAACATGAATTTATTTTGGAAATAAAGAATAGGCAGAAGTTTTAAAGTCATGAATATAATACTAAAATATGAGGTATTATGATGAGTTCTATTTCAGTGAATAATAAACTTACAGAGAGGGAAAAGGCTAGGCAAATTGAAATAACAGAATAGAACAATATCAGTTATAATGGGTGTTAGACCATTTGTCTTGTGATAACAAAATGTCTTGATCTAAATGACTTATAAGCACACAGCTTTATTTCTCAAAATACAAAGAACTAAGAAGTTTCAAGTTTCAAATTGGTGACCAATAAGATGTTCGTTTTGGAAGATTAAGTCTTATTTTTGTACACGGTCAGGCTTTAAGTCCTGGAAAGGAATTGATTTTTTTATCCTGGTTCTTTACTCTTCTAACTCATTTACTTAGTAAAGGTCCCAGTCTTTCACTAGCAACTTCAACAAAAGCAGGTACCCACCAATCTATATCTGGTGCATGAGTTTTCTTTTTGTCTGTTTGCTTGTTTATTTTTGTTGTTATTGTTTTAGGAAAGAAATTTTGGTACTTGGGTACGGCTGTCTAGAAAAATAAATGCATTCAGAAATATTGCTGGTACTTAATAGCTGCCAACAAGGCTTCATTAGTCCATTATCATCTTTGACCTTTGAAAGATCTAAACACCTTTAGAACAAGACATAATTCTACTGTCTGTTCCCATTAAAATTCTCAGGAGAATAGTATAGTCAACGAAGAGACTCATTTTTACAAATACCACACATTTAGTTCCAAAGAGAAGAATATGATCACATATTCAAATGTGAAGCTGATCACATTTTCAAATTTTAAATAGATAAACCTGATAAAAACAGAATATTTAAGTGAAGATTTCGTATAATCTCCAGGCATTTCCCTCTCTCCTTTAATTCTCAATGAGAAAAGATCTTAGAAAGCATGAACTTGCTTGTGAAAAATTTCAACAATTAAGATGTCACCTACGAAATTTATGAAGTGCTGGCACAAATCTCATTATTTTATGTGGAAAGGAGGATTTCACTCTCAACCCTTTAGAGTTAGTACTTTACAATGGGATTTCTCAATTGGGTTTAAACTGAGCCAAACCACCCTGAGAGGAACTACATTAAACTCTGCATTTATGGAGTCCCAGTTAGCAGCATGTGATGCACTTGAGCAGCTTCCAGATGATTAAACGCTTCATTTCAACAATTTGTCAATCCTTATGACTTATTGGCAAATATATTAGATATATTTTTGGTTTTTTGTTTTTGTTTTTGTTTTTGTTTTTTTTCAAGACAGGGTTTCTCTGTGTAGCCCTGACTGTCCTGGAACTCACTCTGTAGACCAGTCTGGCTCTGAACTCAGAAATCTGCCTGCTTCTATTTCCCAAGTGCTGGGATTAAAGGCATGCGCCATCACTGCCCAGACAGATATATTTTTAATAACTTAAATAAGCCCAACAAAGATACTACCAGTGGAAATTACTTTGTGGTCTTTTAAATTTTAATGTTTTAAACTATATTTAATGTTTTAAAATATTTTAACTGAAAATTCCCTCCACTTCTTCCACTGTTAACATTTATTAAATATCAATCACTTGAAATTTTCAAGATTATGTAAATATTATATATATATGAGAATGGGCTTATTCAAGATTACACCTTTCTTTGGATAGACCCATATCTAACACCAACTGTAGTTTCATTGAGTAATAAAATTACAGAACATATTTCACTTGTGAGTTCTCTAAGGTTGCTGCCAGTAATAGAACCCTCTGCATTCATGACAATTTTGTGCTGACTCTATGAGGTAAAGCACATTGAAAAGACATCAATATAGAGTTGCCCTTACAATAGCAAACAAAAGATGCCATTTGAAATGTTGATGACTGTGTAGTAAGAGTTAATAACTAGAAGGAAAGAGGATGATTTTTGTATGAGTGGCTATGAAGAAGTCAGGGAGCCTGGCATAGAAAATATTAGAGGTGGTTAAAGTATTCCCATACTCTACCAACTTAACAAACCAAGAGGATCTACTACTTTCCATACTGTTCATGCTCCTTGCCATCAAAAAATTATTCACTAACACGCTTAACCTCTTTCTTTTTATTTTTATCTTTTATTGTTTATTAAACTAATAAAATTTATTTTAAAATATACAACTCAGCATTGACATTTTTTAAGTCATCAAAATAATTTATAATAGTTACATGCCCCTGAAATATACATGACATCTTCTGAAGCTAAAAGTAGTATGCACTTTTTCAATCAGTTTTTTAAAATCTATTTGGAACACAAAACACAATAGAAGTAGAAAAAAGTCTCTTATGGAGTCCTTTATGAAAGGAAATTGTGAGAAGTTCCTGATTACACAGAGATCATTCCATCTCCAAGGGAGAATACTCGGCGTAACTGTGGCTTCATAGAATGAATTGGGCAGCGTTCCTTCTGTTTCTATTTTGTGGAATAGTTTGAAGAATATTGATATTAGGTCTTCTTTGAAGGTCTGATAGAATTATACACTAAAACCATATTGTCCTGGGTTGTTTTTTGTTGGAAGACTTTTAATGACTGCTTCTATTTCTTTAGGCATTATGGGACTGTTTGGATGGTTTATCAGATCCTGGTTTAACTTTGATATTTGTTATCTGGTATCTGCCTAGAAAATTGCCCATTTCATCCACATTTTCCAGTTTTGTTGAATATATACCTTCTTTGCAGCACCTTGTGGTATCTTCTCCAAAGCTGACCACATAATCTGTCACAAAACAAGTCTCAACAAATACAAGAAGATTGAAATAATCCCATGCATCCTATCAGATCACCAAGATCACCACGGACGAATAGTAACAAAAACAACAGAAAGTTCACATACACATGAAAGTTGAACAATGCTCTGCTGAATGATAATTTGGTTAAAGAAGAAATAAATTGAAGACTTTTTAATGAAAATGAAGGTACAACATACCCAAACTTATGGGCACAATGAAAAACTCAGCTCTGAGTGAAACTGGAGAGAGCATACACAGTCAGCTTAACAGCACACCTGAAAGCTCTAGAACAAAAAGAAGCAAATACACCCAAGAGGAATAGATGGCAGGAAATAATCAAACTCAGGGCTGAAATCAACCAAGTAGAAACAAAAAGAACTATACAAAGAATGAACAAAACCAGGAGCTGGTTCTTTGGGAAAATCAACAAGATAGATAAACTCTTAGTCAGACTAAGCAGAGAGCACAGAAACAGTATCCAAATTAACAAAATCAGAAATGAAAAGGGAGATATAACAACAGAAAATGAGGAAATTAAAAAAAATCATAAGATTTTACTACACTTAACCTCTTAATGTTGTTTTAATTTTGTTGTTTTGCTGTTGTTGTTGTTGGGTTGTTGTTGTTTGTTTGTTTTGGTTGTGGAATGTCTGTATTCCAAGATAATAATTCATGCTTTCCTACATTTCTGATGGATTTAAATTTTATATAGCAAAACAAAATTGCCAATATAAAAATCGAAGATGTTGGTAATAATTAAAAAAAAAATGACCATAATCCAGAACATTTAGCACTAAGAATTAGGACAAATTTAGAAAAGAATAGATCTTAAACTTTACTGATGCCAGCAGAATATTCAGAAATGTTTGTATTTCTAAACTCTTTCTTATATAAACGATTAGAAATAGAATTAAGTCCCCTTTAAGCACACTCAGCAATGGAAAGCAGTACCCTGTAACCTGCACTCCATATATCAGCCTACAACCCCACCTACATTTCTAGAAGCCTGCAAGCAGAAGGGACAACAAAGTAAGATGCTAAATCCCCTGATAGCCAACCCAACAGCAGTAAATTCCACCCTGTCCCTTGCAGTCCATTTTCCACTCCACAAATCCTCCAACATTGCTGGAAGCCAGTCCAGCACAAGGTCCAGCACAAGGGACCACAAGCAACCATGGTAGTAGGATCAACAGAATCCTAGGCCACTCAGGCAAGAAGACAGAGAGGGAAAAAGTCCAAAACAAATCATCTAACAAAAATAAAATCAGAAATTAGCATCTAAACATATATCAACTACACAATGCATATCGCTAAAGTATAGTTTCAGAACACAATAAGTGCCAGGCCAATATGATACCACTAGATCCCTGTTATATTACTACTGCAAGTCATAGATACTATAATAGATCTGAAGTATGAGAAAATGACCTTAATTCCAACTGCATGAAGATAACAAAGACGTTTAAAATTAATAAATCTCTTGAAGAAATAGAGTAAAACACAATCAAGCAGCTGAAATAAATGAATAAAACAGTTCAAGATCTGAAAATGGAAATAGAAGTAATACGGAAAACATAGCTGAGGGAATCCTGGAGATGGAAAACATAGGAAAGAGAAGAGAAAATACAGAATATAAGAGATGGAAGAGAGACTCTCAGGCACAGAAGACACAGTAGAAGAAATTGATGCATCAGGCAAAGAAAAATATTTCCTGAAATAAAAATTCCAGGAAATCTGGGACACTGTGAAAAGACCAAATGTAAAGATAACAGGAACAGAAAGAGAAGATTCCCATCTCAAAGACCAAGAAAATATTTTCAACAAAATTGAACAACAACAAAAAAAAGGAAATCCTCCTGCCCATAATAATCAAAACACTATATGTACAGAACAAAGAAAGAATATTAAAAGAGCAATGAAAAAAAGGTCAAGTATAAAGACAACCCTATTACAATTACACCTGATTTTTCAACAGAGACTTTAAAAGCTATATAAGGTCCTGGGAAGGTTTCTTCGAGTCTCTAAGAGACCACAGATGCCAGTCAAACTACTATACTCACCAAAACTACAAATTCATCCCTAGTTGAAGATATTAGAAGGAAAACGCCAACCCAAATAGGTGAAATACACCAAAGAAAAATAAATTCACACCAGTAAAACCAAAAAAAAGATGCATGCACACACACACACACACAATCAAAACTAAGAATACTTAACAATCATTAGTCTTTATTATCTCTTTAACATCGGTGATGTCAATTCCCCAATAAAAAACACAGGCTAACAGAATGGATGCAAAAGCAGAATCCAACATTCTACTACTTACAAAAACCACATCTCAACAGTAAAGATGGATATTACAATAAAAAGCTGGGAAAACATTTTCCAAGCAAACAGACCTAAAACACAAGTTACTATAAGATTCTAACATCTTCTAATGATATAGACAACCAAAATTAATCAAAAGAAATAGAGGATATTTTTCAAGTCTTCAAGGAACATATCCATCAAGTTGACTTCTAATTTCTGTTTATGATTTTTTTTTGTTTCTTTGTTTTTTTGTTTTTGGTTTTTTTGTTTGTTTGTTTGTTTGTTTGTTTCAAGACAGGGTTTCTCTGTGTATCCCTGGCTGTCCTAGAACTCATGTAGACCAGGCTGGCCTTGAACTCAGAAATCTACCTGCCTCTGCCTCCCAAGTGCTAGGATTAAAGGCGTTCGCCACCACCGCCCCTTGTTTTTTGGTTTTTTTGAGACAGGGTTTCTCTGTATAGCCCTGGCTCTCCTGGAACTCAAGTCTGCCTACCTCTGCCTCCCAGGTGCTGGGATTAAAGATGTGCACCACTACTACCCTGCCACTTCTAAATTCAGAATATCTATTACCTAAGTGGAAGGGCACCCATGTTTGTAAAAGAAACATTATTAAACCTTAAATCATACATCAAACCACAAACATTAATAGTGTGAGATTTCAACACCTCATTCTCAATAGACAGGCCATCAGTCCAGAAAATAAAAAGAAAAATAATGAAACTAATAAATGTTATTACTCAAATTGACCAAAGAGATATCTACTGAATATTTCGCTAAAGAACAAAAGAATATAGCTTCCACTAAGCACCTCACAGAAGCTTCTACAAACTTTAACATATATTCAGTCATAAATCAAGCCTAAACAGATATAAAAAATTGAAATAATCCTTGTGTCTTATCAGACCACTAGGGATTAAGGCTGGCCTTCAACAGTAGAAACAGCAGAAAGCCTACAAACACATGGAAACTGAACAACTCCTACTCAATGACAACCAGGAAAAGGGAGAAATAAACAAATTAAAAACCACAGAATTCCATGAAAATGAATACACAACACGCCCAAACTTATGAGACAAAATGAAGTAGTTTCAGAGGAAATTTCATAGAATTTTTTGCCTTCATAAGGAAATTAGTGAGATCTCATACCAGTGACTTAACAGGATACCTACCCAAACAGAACTAGAACAGAAAGAAGCAAACATACAAAGGAGGAGTAGCTGGCAGGAAATAATCAAACTCATTGGTGAAATCAATCAAACAGAAAGAGAGCAACACAAAGAATCAATGAAAACAGTTGTTGTGGAAAAAACAAAACAACAACAACCAAACAAAACCAAAAACATTAGCCAAAAAAGTACAGAATATCCAGGATAGAATCCACAGAACTCAAGAAGGTTTACAAGCTGAGGAGCCCAAGTGAAGATGGCTCGATCCCACTTGGGAGAGAGAAGAAAGCAATCACCATGATGGACAGAGGGAGAGAGGGAGGGATCTAAGTAAGAGATGGGAGAGGGAGGAGAAAAGGGGAACATGATCAGGTATTGGGGGCAAAGGGCAGGAGTGAAGCCCTGAGGACCAGCAGAAAGGATGGAAACAAGCAACCTCAGGAGGTAGGAGGTAGGTGGACCCTCTAGAATGTACCAGAAATCTGGAAGGTAAGAGATGCTCAGGACTCATAGAGAGGGACCTTAAGATAGTGCATCAAGTGGAAGGATGGGGTGGCTATCCCACAGTAAAAACCTCTTACTCAGAATTACCCCTGTCTAAAGAACTCTAGGAACAAAACTGGAGAAGAGAATGAGGGAAAGGAGGTCCAGTGATCTCCCAAATTGGGATCCAGATCAAGGGGAGGCTCCAAGATCTGACACTCTTACTGATGCTATGGTGAGCTTACAGACAGGAGCCTAGCATGACTGCCCTCTGAGAGGCCCAAAAAAGCATCTGAAAGAGTCAGATACTTGCATCCAACCAATGGACAGAAGCCAGGGACCCTGTGGCTGAATTAGGAAAAGGTTGACAGAAACTTAGGAGGAGGGAGATCTCATACGAAGACCAGCAGTCTCAACTAACCTGGATCCCTGTGATCTCTCAGACACTGAGCCAACAACCAGGCAGCATATACTAGCTAACACAAGCCCCTCCCCCCCAACATATACAGCAGAGGAGTGCCTGATCTGGCCTCTGTAAGAGAAGATACACCTAACCCTTGAGAGCTTTGAGGCCCCAGGGAATGGGGAAGTCTGGTGGGGTGGGAACATTCTCTTGGAAGAGGGGAGGAGGAATGGGATAAGGAACTGTTAGAGGGCAGACTGGGAGAGAGATAATAATTGAACTGTAAAAAAAGATTAAATAATAATAATAGTAATTAATTAAAATATTAAATATAAAAAAATAAAACAAAAACAAAAATAAAAACACAAGATAGACAAAGCCCTAGCAAAAGTAACTAAAAGGCAGAGAGAAAATAACCAAATTATCAAATATCATAAATAAAAAGACCATAACAACAAACACAAGGAATTCAAAGAATGATTAGATCCTATTTCAAAAGTGTGTACTCCACAAAATTGGAATGTCTAAACAAAATGGACAACTTCCTTGATAGATACCAAAACTAAATCAACAAAATATAAACACTCTAAACAGACCTACAACTTAAAATATACCACAAAATAGGAACATTGGCAAACTCATCCTGTGAGGCCACAGTCAATCTGAAACATAACTATAAAAGACTCAACCAAGAAAGATAATTTTAGACCAATCTAACTTGTGTACTGATACAAAGTTATTAATAAAAAATGCAACCAAATCCAAGAATCCATCAAAAACATTATCCACCATGATTAAATAGGCCTCATCCTAGAGATTCAAGGATCATTCAACATGTGAAAATCCATCAATGCAATCTATCACATAAATTTACTGAAAGAAAAATGTGATCATCTCATTAGATGCTGAAAAAGACTTCAACAAAATCCATATTTTTTCATTGTAAAACTCTTAGAGAGACCAGGGATACAATGCATATACCCAAAGACAATAAAGGCAATATACAGCAAGCAAATAGGCAACATCAAATTAAATGGATAGGAATTTAAACAATTCCATTAAAATCGGTGACAAGAGAAGACTGCCCACTCTCTCCTTATCCATTCAATATAGTACTTGAAGTTTTAGCTAAAGCAATAAGACGACTAAAGGACCTCAAGAGGATACAAATTGGAAAGGAAGAAGTCAAAGTATCACTATCACACACATGATATGATAGTATACATAAGTGACCAAGAATTCTACTAGAGAACACCTACAGCTGATAAACACCCTCAGCAAAGTGCATTAACTCTCAATTAACTCAACTAACAGAATTAATTTAAAAAAATATCATTAGTTCTCCAATATATGAATAATAAACAAGCTGAGAAAAAATTAGGGAAGCAACATCCTTCAAAATAGCCAAAAATTAATATCAAATACCTTTGTATAACTCTAATCAGGCAAGTAAAAGACCTTTACAACAAAACTTCAAATCTTTGAGCAAAAAAATTGAAAAAGATATCAGAAGATGTAAACATCTCCCAAGATCATAGATTGGTAGGATTAGCATAGTAAAAAATGGCCATCCTTCCAAAAGCAAGATAAAAATTCAATTAAATTCTCATCAAAATTCCAACACAATTCTTCATAGACCTTGAAAAAATAATACTCAACCTATGGAAAATAAATAAATAAATAAATAAATAAATAAATAAATAAAGCAAAACCAACAACAACAAAAAAAAACTAAAACAAAACAAAAAGCACTTCTGGAGATATCACCATCCCTGATTTCAAGCTGTACCACAGAGCAATCATAATAAAAAACTACATGCTTTTGGCATAAAAACACATAGAGGTGATAAGTGGAATTGAACTGATTTCCCACGTGCATAGATACTTGTGGGTTTTTTTTGGTTTTTTTTTTGTTTGTTTGTTTTGTTTTGTTTTGTTTTTTGTTTTTCGAGACAGGATCGCTGCTGTCCTGGAACTCATTCTGTAGACCAGGCTGGCCTTGAACTCAGAAATCTGCCTGCCTCTTCTTCCCAAGTGCTGAGATATGTGCCACTACTCCCAGCCTGATACTTGATAAAGAAGCCATAGGTATACAATGGAAGTGAAATAATCTTTAACAAATGTTGTTAGTCTAACTGGATATCTGCATCTAGAACAATGCACATTGATCCTTATCTGTCACCCTTTAAAAAACCCAAATCCAAGTGATTCAAAGACCTCAAGATAAAACAAGATACACTAAATCTAATAGAAGAGAAAATGGGGAACAGGCTTGAGTTCATTGGCACAGGAGATAACTTCCTGAATATAAGACCAACAGCTCAGGCACTGATCAATAACTGAAAAGTGAGACTGCATCACAATAAGTCGCCTGTAAGGCAAAGCATACTATTAAAAGGACAAAAGAACATCCTATAGAACGGGAAAAAAGATTTTTATCAACCCCACAGCTGACTAAGGGCTGTGTCTTAGTCAGGGTTTGTATTCTTGCACAAAACATGATGACCAAGAAGCAAGTTGGGGAGGAAAGGGTTCATTCAGCTTACACTTCCACATTGTTGTTCATCACCAAAGGAAGTCAGGACAAGCTCTCACATAGGGCAGGAACTTGGAGGCAGGACCTAGTGCAGAGGCCATGGAGGAATGCTGCTTACTGGATTGCTTCCCCTGGTTTGCTTAACTTGCTTTCTTATAAAACCCAAAACTACCAGCCCAGGGATGATGGCACCACACACAATGGACCCTCCCCTCTTGATCACTAATTGAGAAAATGCCTTACAGCTGGATCCCGTGGAGGCATTTCATCAAGGGAGGCTCCTTTCTCTGTGATAATTCCAGCTTGTGTCAAGTTCACTCACAGAACCAGCCAGTACAAACTGATACCCAAGATACATAAAGAACTTAAGAAAGTAGACTTCAACAAACCAAATAACAATTAAAAATGGGATGCAGATCTGAATAGAGAGAAAATGCTTGATAGAGAAATATCTAATGGCCAAGATGCACGTAAAGACTTCTGGTATATCCATGAAGTGCTGGCAAGTGGTTTAGGCTCCCACTGCTGACCTGTGAACTAAACAGCTGATTTCCTGAAAACACAGAAGGTATTTGTTCCAAAAACCATTTTTTTTTGGGGGGGGGTTGTTTCGAGACAGGGTTTCTCTATATAGCCCTGGCTGTCCTGGAACTCACTCTGTAGACCAGGCTGGCCACGAACTCAGAAATCTGCCTGCCTCTGCCTCCCAAGTGCTGGGATTAAAGGTGTGCGCCACCACTGCCCGGTGCAAAAACCATTTTTAAACAAGTTCACTTCCCACGTATCCTTTCTTTCTCTCTACCTCTGGTGGATGGTGGGCTAGAAGGGAGGTGAAAACATTTAGGAACCATCATTAAGAGTAGGCAGGGCTGATAAGTGGGAGAAGGTGGGGTGGCAGGCATGGGGAGGGGGGACGCAACAGGGGTTTGTTCTTGTTGTTTTTGTTTGTTCATTAAAAAGAAAAAATAAAATAAAATAAAAAAAAGTAGGCTTTGAAAAAATTAAAGTAACAGAGATGGAACCTGAAGAAACAACCTCCAGTACATAGAGCGGGTCCCCAGTTGAGGGATGGGGCCACTCAGACCATTTTCAATTTTTTTTTGACCCAGAATTATTCCTGTCAAAAGGAAATGCAGGGACAAAAATTGAGCAAAGTCTGAAAAAAGAGCATTCCAACTTGAATTCATCGATTCATAGGCACCAAAATCTGACACTATTATTGATGCTGGATTGTGTTTGCAGATAGGAGCCTAGCATGGCTGTCCTTTGAGAGGCTCTACCAGCAGACTGAGACAGATGCAGTTACTTACAGCTAACCATTGGACTGAGGTCAGGGACACCTATGAAAGAGTTAGGGGAAGAATTGAAGGAGCTGAAGACCATGGCAACCTCATTGGAAAAACAATAGTATCAACTAACCCTGACTCCTAGGAGGGAGCTCCCAGAGACTAAGCAACCGATGAAAGAGCATATATATATAGGCTGGTTTGAGGAACCTGGCACACGTGTAGCAGAGGGCTGCCTGGTCTGGCCTCAGTAGGAGAGGACATGCTTAATCCTGTAGAGACTTGATGTTCCAGGGAAGGGGATCTTGATGGTGGGTAAGCGGGGTTTGCTGGATGGGTGGGAGATCATCCTCCCAGAGGCAAAGGGGAGAGGAGATGGGAGAAAGAACTCTGGGAGGGGGCAATATTTGCAATGTAAATAAATAGAATAATTTAATAATGGTAATAGTAGTAGTAGTAGTAGTAGTAGTAATGATAATAATAACAATAATAATAAGTCCAACATCTTTAGTCACCAGGAAAATGTGAATCAAAATGACTCCAAGTTTCCATCTTATAACAATCAGAATGTATAAGACCAAATAATCAAGAAACAGTTCAAGCTGGTTAGGATATAAAGCAAAGAGGACACTCTACCATTGCTGGTGAGGTGCAAACTTGTATAACCATTTTGGAGTCATTTTGCAGGTTTCTGAGAAAATCAGGAATAGATCTACCTCGTGACACAGCTATAATACTCCTGGGTACATACCCAAAGAAAGCTCCACCATACCATAAGTTGACACTTGTTCAACTCTATGTCCATAGAAGCTTTATTCATAATTGCCAGAAACTGGAAAGTACCTCCATGTCCCTCAAACCAAAAATTAATAAAGAAAATCTGGTACATTTACACAGTGGAGTATTACTCACTCACTAAAAACAATGGCATCATGAAATTTGCAAGTGAATGGAAATAGAAAAAAATCACCCTGAGGTAAAGCATACCCAGAAAGAGAAACTTGACATGTAGTCATTTATCAGTGAATATAAGTCTTAAAATATAGGATGACCTGCTGCAAAACAGAGACTCAGAGAATCTAAGGAACAAGGAGGGACCAAGAGGGGAAACTTGCATCTTACCTGGAAGGTCACATAGATTAGACATCAGGAAAAAATAGAGGTAGGGGACTTTGTGGGTCAGAAGAGGGGTTTGGGGAACAAGAGAGATGAGGTGGGGTCAGGACTAAGGGAAAAAATCATGAGAGAAACAACCAGAGTGAAGAGCATCTCCAGAACTCATTAGAAACCTAAGACAATAGAAACTCCTGGGAATCTATAAGGGCAGTCTTAGCTAGGACTCCTTGCAATGGGTGACATGGAGCCTGAAAGGGTCATATCCTATAACCAGGCAAGACTTCCAATGGAGGGACTGGGATACCAACCCAGCCATAAAATGTTAGACCCACAATTATCCTGCTTACATGTGCAGGTATGGGGGGGGGGGCGGAGGTGAAGCAGAATTTGAGGGAAAGGACAACCAATGACTGGCCCAGCTTGAGAGCCATGCCAAGAGAGGTAGCCCACCCTGACAGCATTGATGATATTCTATTAAACTTACAGACAGGTGGCTAGCATAAATCTAGTAAGAGGGACTTCATGCAAAAACGGTTGGAGTAAAACTGTTAGGGACAAACATTTAGTGGAGCTTGGGGGATTCTGCTGAAGATAGAGAGGAAGTAATGAAGGAGTCAGAGGAGTGAAGAACACCACAAAGGAGCCAACAACATCAAGTAACCTATGAATCCTAGGAGCGCATAGAGACTGAACTGCCACTGAGAGAGCACAAATAGCACAGACCTTGGCAGTTATGTAATAGTTGTGTACCTAGGTCTTCACATGGGACTTCTAAATTGGGAGCAGCGGCTGTCTCTGACTATATGGCCTTCATTTGCATCCCCTTTCCCTAGCTGGGCAGCCTTGTCTCACCACAATAGAAGATGCAGCAAATCTTGCTGTAACTTGGTGTGCCAACGTTGGGTGATATCCACGGACAGCCTCTCCTTTTCTGAGGAGAAGGGAAGGAGGAATTCATGGGAAAGGGGTGAGAGCGGGGAACGGGGAGAAGGAAGGAGAAGCTCTGATCAGGATGTAGAGTAAATGAATAATTTAATTAGTTAAAAAATGGATTATGACATTTGAAAAAATATGTGTTAATGCTCTAGGAAAGAAGTTAGATTTTCTTTTAAATTTGCTTTTCTACTACACATTATTAAAATTATATCTTTCACTAACTATATCAAGAACATTGCATTTTTTAAGGAAATCAAGAAGACTGCTAAAATACTTTTTTCTGAACTTGGTAATCATGGAAGATGATTTCAATATGATATCTAATCTTAATGTCCACAAGGCAGTTTTATATTATAAATCCTAAGGTTTTCCTAGTAAAAAGACAGTAATTATTTAAATCTAAATTAAATGCATGGCACAAAAGAGAAGACAGAAACAGCTTGTCAACATGTGACGGCCACCTGCCAAATTACAAGTGAACAATGATAGTAAGTGAAGGCATAGGACGTGAAATCTGTTCCTGGAGCTGAGGATGATTACATTTGGCAGCACTGCACACTTGACATGGAATTAAAGAGGAAATTGAAGCTAAGGCTATGTGAAAGTGCAGGATCTTTCTTCACAATCCAAAATCGAGACACCTCTGCTCTCATCTGCAAACTCATTCGTTTCCCACATTTTAAGGTAAAATTTGCTTCTAGTTGGTAGCTCTTCTGATTTTCAGCAAACTAATAACATTATTAAAGTGGGCCAGTTTTTCTCATTTCCCATCTCTTGACACTAATTTACGTCCACACATTCTACCATGCTTCATGCAAATATGACTCTGGTATAGTTACTTTTCTAAAATAACCAAATGCAATAGATCATGCAAAAAATGCAGTGCTAGCAGAAAGTTCATTTCTACCATATGCTGTACATCTTTGCATAAGGCCATCCTTTTCTGTGAATATTGTTCCGGTTGTAAAGCAGAAGATAATAACATCAGTCCTTTGTGGATAATCTAGCATATTAATTTCAGTGTGTGGGTGGGGGGGATGGTATGCACATGGGAGTATAGGTGTCTTTCCTGTGAATATGTGTTGAGGTCAACTCTCAATGTCACTCTTCCACCTCCTCTGCTCTCCATATTTTATTTTTTTGAAAAAGTTTTCTCAGTGAATCCTGACCTCACTGTTTCAGATAAGCTGCCTCATCACTGATTTTCCAGACTCTCTTCCCTTCAGTTTGGAGGCTGCATGTGTGAGCCTCCTTGTCTCTCTTTTAGTAGGTACTGGGAATCAAATCACAGCTCCTCATTTTTGCATAGTAAACACTTCAACACTGAAAAATAAACAACTAGTTTATTTTTGTGTTTGCATTTTTATTTATTTTCATAAATATTATATATTCAGCTACAAATGCATAATATCCATGAATGTTCAGTCATTTAAGGATTCTGTAATATTTTGTTTTATTATCTTAAATTAATGATCACCTACTGAACATTTAAAAACTGGGAGCGTATTACTATCTAAACAACTATGACCTACCATTCACCTATCTCACACTATGGTTTTTACATTCAGAAGAAGGAGAGGGTTCTTATTTCTTCTCACTATTGATATTTTCACTCACAAATCACACACTAGACAAAGGGAAAAATTTCAAGAAAGAATAAAGGCAGTGCATCTAATTTTAGGGATGGTCACTGAGGTTGAAATAGTAAGATTCACAAATGTCAAACTTTCGATTCAAAGGGAATGGCAAATCTCTGTGTGCTGCTGCCACCACAACCACATTCTAGAACATCTCTTCTTCACATCCTAGTTAATCCACTTATCTCCCAAAACAACCATTATTCTTTGTATCCTCATGACTTATTTTATCTCCTCCAGTATTTCTCTCAAAAGTATTTGTACTGTGGATAATTTCTTCTCTATTCTTAATGATTTAATTTCTTTGAAAGACTAAATTCGATGTCTTGCTCAGTACCAAGATTCTGTTACTGAAAATTATTTTTATGAAAGCAACCCAAGGGGTTTTTTTTGTTTCTTTGTTTTTGTGTTTTGTTTTGTTTTTGTTTGTTTGTTTGTTTTTCGAGACAGGGTTTCTCTGTGTAGCCCCGGCTATCCTGGAACTCACTCTGTAAACCAGGCTGGCCTCGAATTCAGAGATCCGCCTGCCTCTGCCTCCCAAGTGCTGGGATTAAAGGCATGTGCCCCCACTGCCCAGCCCCAAGTTTTTATCATTCTCCTTTTGGTATATTTTAGTTAAAAATAAAGTCATATAATCAGATTTGGTTACATGTTTACTTTGCCACCCCATGCAGATGAATAGACATTCTTGATTTTGCACATTAGTATCTCTACTCTTAAGATGAACAGTCTCCAGAGTGACTACATATTCTGTACTTCTATCAGCAATGCATACATTTCCGTTTCACTTCATGTTATGTTGTTAGATAATTTCATTAAAAACAAATTGAAAAATAACTGATGACCATCTTGTTTTAACTTCTCTGGTGAGCATCAACTTTGGACACATTACTTTTCCATGTACCTAACAGAGCACACATCTTTTGTTGTTGCCTCTCAGTCTTTCCTGTACTGCCCTGTCTTCCTGGCCCATGTCGTTAGTTCTTATAACACTCAGTGATCTTCTTCCCTCTTTCATATCATAAATGTTCTATTATTCACACTAAAGCATCCCCTACATCCTCTCTTATGCAATTTTATGAGTCTAATTTCTTGACCTCAACTCACATATATACAGGAATCAGTTGTTAAGATACACGGAAGAGGGAAAACACAGTATTTGCCTTTCACGGCCCATTTACTTCACTTAGCATAATACTTTCCAGTCCCATCTCTTTTTGCATTAATTTTATCATTTCAATATTATCTGTCAATATATCATCAATGATGATTTAATTCAACCATTCTAGCATTGCATTTTTTTATTTAGTTATAGACTGTGCATTTTCTTCGAGTCTCTTAATGGTCAGTTTGAGGCAAGCATGACAGTTTTTCATAAGTCCAATGATCCAATTTGAAAAACAGTATGAGTTGAATTACTTCTTCTCAACACTGAGATAGAAGCTTTAGAATCTAGTTTCTGAAAGCTTGACTGTGTTTGAAGATAGGTAATAATATTACTGCTAGATAATTAGGGTAGTCCATAACATCACAGGTCTTTCTTAGAAAACAGGGTTAAAAGCTGGACATCTAGCTCAAGTGGATACTTCAAGACCTGATGCTATGGTGTGCTTACAGACAGGAGCCTAGCTTGGCTGCCCTCTGAGAGGCCCAACAAGCAGCTGAAAGAGCCAGAATCAGATACTTACACCCAACCAATGGACAGAAGCCAGGGACCCCTATGGTTGAATTAGAGAAAGGCTAGAAGAAGCTGAGGAAGCAAGAGACCCCATAGGAAAACCAGCAGTCTCAACTCACCTGGACCCCCGAGATCTCTCAGACACTGAATCACCAACCAGGCAGTATACACTAGCTGATATGAGGGCCCCAACACATAAAGAGCAGAGGACTGCCTGGTCTGAACTCAGTGACAGAAGATGCACCTAACCTTCTAGAGACTTGATAACCCAGGGAGTGGGGAGTTCTCATGGGGTGAGGTGTGTGGGGGACATCTTCTGGGAGACAGAGGAGGAGGAATTTGATAAGGAACGACTGTCGGAGGACAGACTGAGCTGGGGATAATGACTGGAGTGTAAAAAGAGATTAAAGAATAATAAATAAATAAATAAATAAATAAATAAATAAATAAGATTAGACATTTAGAATGGGAACATGTGAACATAAGAAGAAGGTAGTTACATTCGAGCTAAATAGAAGCACCTAAAAATTATCACCCATGAAAACACCTGGATCCTCAAGTTCCAATTCCAGCTGCATGAGAAAGTACACATCTGTGGTTTAGCTGACTGGTATCTGTTCCTCTTTATTGCTGATCTAGCAAGATATTATAATGACTTCCATTATAGATTTTTAAGAAATCTTTCTGAAAGACTTAAAGCTGTTCTCTAATGTTTCTTTCCTCTCAATCTGAAGGCCATCTTTACTGTTTGGATTTATAGGGATTTACTTTTCTGTATTTAAAAATATTTTAATTTTGTCTTTAATTATGTTTCTTTTTCCCTTCCTTTCTCCATGCCCCACTGTGTGTGTACGTACACATGCACATCTGTGTGTGCGTGCATGCATGTGTGTATGTGTGTATTCAGACATGCAAACAAACCAGGAGAGTGCATCTAATCTGCTAGAACTGCAGTTGCCCGTGGCTGATACCTGCTTCACTTTAGTGTCACTAATTAAACTAGGTGATCTACAAGAGAGTTATTCAATTTTTCCATCTGTGTTCTTTTTAATAACAAAATAAAACAAGATAAAACAAAACTATCAATTTGTAATTGGAGAAAAAAACTAAAACAAAAAACAGAAGGAAGCAGTCCAATAAAAGACACAATGAAAACTTTCGTTTGCATATTCAGGAAACACACTCACGCACTGAAATCCATAATATATACACAGAAGAATAAAAACAGAAAAGAAAAACAATATATAAATAAAATAAAAATAAATAATTAGGCAACTTAAAAAGAGAAAAGCACCTAGGTCAAGCCACAGGTGGCAGCTTGAGTGAGAAGGTTGGATAGCCTCCCTAGAGTCAGTGGCCCTAGGCTAGCCCTCTCCCTGAACAAAAGAAGGAATACAAAACAAAACTTGGTAGCATCTTTTTGGCCATCTACTGCTAAGAGTGAAATGTTCCCTTAAGAGTAATTTATTTCTTCAATGAGACTATCTTAGAGAAAATTAAGATTTCATTTGTGCATGTTTATCAATTGGAGTTTGTTTCTGACTTAGGGATGGGAGTATTTGTCCACCTCTCTGTTCTGCTCTAAGACCTTATCTGGTGCAAACTCATACAAGCTCTGTGAATGCTAACTCAGTCCCTGTGAGTTCATATGTGGTTTTGATCATAGTTTATTTGTTTTTTTTTTTAATTCTCCATCCCCTTAGATTCTTACAGTCTTTCTGTCTCCTCTTCCATGGGGTTCCCTGCTTCAGTTTCAGTTTCTTGATCACTAAGCAGTGTTGGGTGTCTACTCCATTTTGGGTCGAGTCAAATCAGGGATTGGTTGGTTACATCCACAAGCTTTGTGCCACCACTGACCAAGCATATCTTGCTGGCAGGACACTAATCTTGATCAAAGGGTTGATGGTTGTCTTAGTGCTTACGATTCTTTTTTGGTAAAATATAGAGTAGCTACTTGTACTAAAGACAATTGATGAAGGGAAAAGACTGTTTTGATAGCTCTTCCACTTTCATCTTCAATGAGTTGTGTAGGTGTTGTCTTCAGCATTTGGACAGTGTTATCAATTTATGGAGGGCAACCTATAATCTTCCCAACAGCCTGGGTTCCATAGGAATTCACATAGGATCCATTTGGCCAACAAC
Source organism: Hylomyscus alleni (assembly GCA_019843855.1). Lineage (NCBI taxonomy): Eukaryota > Metazoa > Chordata > Mammalia > Rodentia > Muridae > Hylomyscus > Hylomyscus alleni. The sequence continues at coordinate 23,617 of JADRCC010568549.1, forward strand.
TCAATTATATATAACCCCGCTCTGGTACATGAAGGCTCATTAAGGGACAAGAGATGGCAAGCT
>JADRCC010568550.1:0-15303 GCA_019843855.1 Hylomyscus alleni
TCCAGAGAAATAATGTGCTGATAAGAAAGATGGAAAAATTACACCACTACTATGATTATATTTTCTAAAATGCAAAGATCCTTTTCTTGACATAATCTCTGAGAGTTATTCGCAATAATCTTACAATATGATAATACATCTTGAGAATACTGGATCATCACTCTAAGGAGATATCAGGTTTAAAAATATGTAAAATGTTGATTCAAAGATGACAGCTGTCAATCCTGATACAGTGAATTTCTACATATGTGATCGTATTACACATGTAGCAGAACTGCAACGAGCCCCTGGACATGCAGATAAGCAAATTAATGTTTTACAGTCCATGAGGCAAAACACAAGTCCAGACTCATTACTTATAATTGATATTCTATCAACATCCACATATTCCCCTCAGGATCTTAAGGAGGCCATTTCTGACCTCCTCTGTCCCCCATAATCACCATATCACTAATTCAGCTATAGAAAGAAAGACCTTCATAAAACAATACTACAAATTATTGTTTCAGCAAAGAGTTAATTTGGTTCCCTTTCGATGATATTAGTGAAAACACTGTCTACAACTAAAGCTATATTTAGGATGTTTACCTTTCTACAAATATTTCTATTCAGGCTTTTGGATGCTTTACTTTAAACCATATGAAACTGCATTTTGTTGACTGAAAATAGTCTACTTTTGACAATCTTATGTGGCTGCACAGAACAGTGGGGTTGGGTTTAGAAGGCACATTTCAATAAAATAGAAAAATACACAATTCCTGCTGGATGAATCTAAAAGCAACCTTGCGGAAGGAAATGTGATTTCCTAAAAGTTGCAGCCTTGCCAGATTTGTCAAGTATCTCCTTCATAAAACAGCTCTCAGGGCTTCGGCTACCCACTGTGGGAGTGGAGGGTAAACTCTGTGTCCTGTCTTCTCTACTGGTAGCCAGATTTAGCAGAGTTACTATTTTATATATTTCCAGTGAAAATATTTGGTTGCAGTCAGTCTGCTGTGGTGCAAAATGCTACACATCCTCAGGCCAGAGTCTTTGGCAGCAGGTTGTTCTACACTGCTCAGCTCTCAGCAGGGTGCTTGGTGAAGTTACTCTTGCTATCTTCCTATGCTAGCTCACAAAGAGTAATCATGACCATTCTGTTCCTGGGTTACTTGTCTCGAGGACTTTTGATAACAGCTTGAGCGTTGAAACAATTTCCCTATGGAGCAGAGCTTATTTGAATCGTTTCATGATCCTTTGTTGTATTTTCAAGTATACTTGGGCAATAAAGATTATCTTTCCTGTGTGAGACTATTCATGGACATTCACGTTACTGATGACAAGGATAGTAATCATCTACCAACTTTCTTCCTTTGTTTCTTGGGAGTCATAATTTAACCAGGAGCCTTTAGGATTGTCTTGGTAATGTTGAATAGAATTGATGAAACAAAGCCTGTATGACCTGTCTGTCATTCCAGCAGTGGCTTGTTTGCTCAGCAATTGAAAATTGATTTTAAATGTTACAAGATGCGTGAGTACTCTGAAGCAAAAGTGCACAGAGGCTGAAAACCAGACCTGTAACATGTGATCACACAGAGAAGTGTAGACTGGCAAGGGATGGGCACAACCAGCAGATATTCTAGAAAACACCATATACACAGGAAGATTTCTAGTTCTCCAAAAACATAGCATGAGCATTAAAATCAGATCCAAATGTTACATGATTGCTACGAACCCTGGAAAAGTTAGTCAACTTTTTTATGTCACTTTTTTCTCAGTTGTAAATTAAGATGATTCTTTTATGGATGTTTATTTCCACAGGTAATTGAAACAATGATCCTCAAATTTTACATCAAAAATCTCAAAAGTAATTCATGTTTCAAATTGTCTATTGATATTAGTTATTACTGACATGATAAGACATCATACCATCTTGCTTCATCCTAGTGTCGCACTGTATTCCTGCCCAATGGTTATTGAATAAACATCTCTTTCAAAGTTAGTAAATAAACCCTTAATGTAAATAAATAATGACCCAGGACACAAGAGCTACGACGTTGATGGTTCTAGTAGAGCATGCTGTTAGAAGTGATCTATTGTATTGTTTAATGTTGTTGATCTTACCCTGCTTATTGATACTTTATTGCTTTAATATTGTTGATTTTACCCTGCCTACTGATACACTTTGCTATAGGCATGTATCTATAATGAAAACCATAATATGCATATGGTTTCAGTACTATTCATTGTTTCACACATGCAGTGGGAGGACTGAGCTAATCCCGGTCCTCTTGCCTACAAGCACATTGCATGAGACTGCTATATATGAGCTTATCCTTATAAATCCCTTAGATAACATCTGTCATAAAAGTCATATGCTGCAAATTACTAGAGCTATTAATATATCTGTGGCCCTGAGCTAAACTCACATTAGCACTTGAGATCCTCTTCTCTTCTTTTTTGGTAGTTCATTCTTCATGGAATGAAGAATGGAGAAAGGAGAAAGCATATGACATGTAAGTGGGAGAGGATGGGGTGGCGGGCATGGGGAGGGGGGAGGCAACAGGGGTTTGTTCTTGTTGTTTTTGATTGTTCATTAAAAATAGTTGCTTGCTTCACTTATTTCTTCCATATTGTTTTACAGTCCCTGACTGCCTTCACAATTACTCCACAGAAAAGTACTACATGGTCCCGTGTCTGGGATGCTCCCTGTTCTCCATCTAGGACAGTCTTTCTAAGATGGGGGATGGGTTATAGTAACCAAGGAATTGAGAGAACCTTCTGTCATGTTATACAGAGTGTATGGATACTATATATTGCAATAAACTAGACCTCCAGTCTAGCATGAGAACAGCTAGACACATATTGTTACTTATCGCTACATGTCCCATTGTTACTTGCTGGAAGAACTACATCAGCCACATCAGGTAAAGTGAGAGCATGCAGCCAGTGCCACTGTGCCTCAGACCTACCACTGCCCTGTGCAGGCTGGAACAGATCATGGTTCCCTGTTTTTGTTTTGTCTTAGTTTTTGTTTGTTTTTTCCCCGTGGATGCTGGCAGTTCATCTCCATAAATGCTTCCTTGGATGTTAGTGTTACCTCCAGAAGATTCTAGTCTTGCCATCCAGTTTCTCCAGTCATCTTTATTTTCAAAGATACTACATGAATATAAGAGCACCAGTTGCTATTTTCTATGTATACCATACCCAATGTGTATACATTAAAAAATCAATGGACTAGCAAAGGAAAAGAAGACGCCAGTCTCCCTAACTTTATTTTTATTAGAAAGGTGTATTTTGAAGCACAATAAATAAAAATATCTTAAATGAAAGAAATATAATACCTATGTGTATAACACTTTAGAAAGAAAGTATTTCAAGTACTCTCTGTGTTTCTCACAGGGTTCAATAATCTTCACGGCAAGGTGGTAGTTCCATGTTATAATGCTGTTGACCTACCTGATGCTTGTTAATGTAATGATTATGTATGGGGAAAGATATAGAAACTCCAAGTAATTATTTACTTCAATATCTGTTTCTAACAGATGGAAATTGGTAGTGCAGTGCCCTCCTGCTTCTCCCTGAGGGAGCAATTCCAAAGTTCACATAGAAGGAAAAATTTCTCATTTCCATTTGCTCATTTTTATGGGAGTTCACATGAAATCATACTATGCCATAACAACATTACATCAAAGAAGAATCTCTGAGACATTTTTTTTAACATGCTGTGTTTGTGTCTTCTACCTTGTAATTTTCAGTTCTAAGGATCATCATTGTATCAGGTGATAAAAAGAAAATGAAAAGTATTCTGTCTTACTATATAAAATTCTGTCATATGAGAAATCCAAATAATATCAAAGTTATAAATATGGTTTTCCAAAAGATGTGTCTTCGAGAATTAATGATGGTGTCTGTAGGGATTTTTATATCAGATTGCCACATTTCAAAAGTAAACTCAAAGGGAATCTAAATTCCATTGAGATATACTCCTGTGGGGTGGGAAGGGTTATATTAATAAGGAGAGGAGAGGAAGTTGATGTGACATCACCATGGAAACCATTCATATTCAGTTATTTGGTCTATCATCTACCCAAATATATTAAAAGTAAGAATGCCAGGGCCAATAAGTGGGAGAGGGTGGAGTGGCAAGCAGGGGGAGGGGGGAGGCAACAGGGGTTTGTTCTTGTTGTTTTTGATTGTTCATTAAATATTATTTAGAAAATAAAAAAAAAGAAAATATCTAATAAATAAAAAAAGTAATAATTCTAGTCACAGGACAAGAAAATTTCATATAATGAAAAAACATTGATTACAATTTTGATTTTAGAATCCCTAAAGCATTACCAACCACATAGTCATGCCCCTCAACATTGTCAATGTAATTCCTCTCTCCTGTGCCTCTTCAACCATCAATAAGTGAGTATGGTCCAGGCTATGTACTCAGCTTTAAACCACCCAGAGACTCCATTCACTAAATCTTCCTAGGTTTCCTGAGAACAAACAATATGCTTATTGTCTTTCTTCAGCTACACATCACCAACATTCTTTCCTTAAGTAACCCATTACTCTGTTCTCCAGGGACTGAGGAAGCTGGAATTGTCTTGAAAAACAAGCCAGGAAGGAGAGATTTCAGAATCAGAGGCACCTGGAGCACATGTTTAAAATATGCTTCCCATGCTCTTGTCATATGTACTAAATAAACAAGAGACTCTCATTCCCAAAATATTCTTTAGGAAGTGATTTAAAGGTTTACAACTAAATCTGACTTCTCAGTCATATCTCCATCGGCAGCCCCTGTGAGTTCTCAGGAGCTTGCAGTAGCAGCTACTTTCTGCAGATGTAACACTCACTGTAGGAGTGTGACTCTCTGCAGCATGCTGGGGAGGCACGTCTGCATATGGGTGCCCATTAGAGCTTTCTCCTGTGGCAGGACTCACAACCTAATGGAGGCTCCCTGTGGTCTGCTACCTTAGAGCTTACAATGTCTATTACTGAATTCCAGATCATTCTCTCTGACCAGAGGAAAGCAAATTCCTGCTGAGTCCTCTCTGCACTGATGATACAAAATTACTCTTTTCTAAAATTAAACTCTAAAGGCGTTTTCTAAATGCCTCCTACGGGATAACAACACAGGGGTTATCTCCCCATGGTCATCCCTCTCCCTCCATGCCAAGCTTAGGGCATGTGATGTGCAAGTGTTATCACAGCTCACAGTGAGCTACCCTGCTCCCTTGGGATTCAAACCCAGCATGAAGAGCTAATCTCTTTCTTGGTAGAAGTTGAACCTTGTTATTTTGGAAACTTAATGCAACCCTAAAGTTCTCTCACAGTGAAGCCACATGGTAAACATTTTCTAATCTCTTCAAACTCATGTAGAGTGGGCTGAGAAAATTCGGAGCAGATAGTGAGTCAGATGCTGAAGCAACAAAATCCAAGAAAACAGTGGGCATGATGCAGCCAACAGGAAAGATGTCAGAGAAAGAACTCTGCAGTCATGATTCCAACAGAGGCAGTAGCCAGTACACATTCTGGGCACCAAGGCCAGACTAAAGATCTAGCCTTTGCAAGATCAATGCTGAATCGACCTAGCTATCTTTTAACTTAACAATGGTGTATTATCTACTTGAAACAACATTTTAGAATATCGTGATGGTTTTGGTGTGTCTTTAAATGTCTTCAAAAAGTGACAGTATAATAAACCTACACTCATTGAATTAGATCACTGGTCGTGAGAAGATAATTTTCTATTTATATTCTATTTTTAAACCTAAAAATAGTTATATTGGTGTATTATAATTTAGATGTTCTTATTTCATCAAGTCTTTTTTTCATTGATGTATTTAAAATAATCTATTTTTTCTTAGTTATGACTTAATTTTATGCCTAAAGGATATTATGATGGTCTGACTAAAATGAACATTCCATGCATAGCCAAAAACATGTATTTCAGATTGTGGTAAACATTTAGATACTGCTGCCCTAAATTAAAAGTTATCAAGAAGCATAACTTTATGAATGAATAAAAATATATAGAATTATACATTGAATTAAATATGAGGAGCAAGAAAAAAACTGTTTCTTCCATGATAGTCTTCCCCCAAACCAGGTCAATTTAATTTTTAGACATTAGGCAAATCTAAAGTAAATAATAATCTACAAAATATTTTTTCCAATTGGTCTTAAAATAACTCTTAAAATTGTCACAAATTAGAGATTATGAAAGAAACACAATTATAGATTTAATGGTTTCTCCATAATTGGATTCAAGAAGAGAAATACAGACACTAATAGAAAAAAATTACAATATCTGAATAAAGCCACTACTTTGGTTCATAATCATGTAACAAAGTAAGTTAACTATTTGACAAAAGCATTGTGTAAGACATTGTTTGTAGCAACAGCAGTGTGAAAATATCTCATGAATCTCTGCATATTATAATTATGTAAATTTAACACAATCCCCAAATGTAAAACTACATATATGTTGTTGATTCTGTTTCTAGAAAGTTAAATAACCCAGAACCAACACTTCCAAATATCAACAACAAATACCAACCATATGACAGAATACAGAAGAACATCCATTTAAAGCCATTTAAGAGCTATAAGGGGATAGAAATTAATGTCTAGAGAAGCCTTGGTGCACTGTGACAAATCTAATCCTATGGTGTGCTCCTGTACTAAAGACATGGCTGAGAAAATTAAGAAATGCTTTAGACAACCATGCTGTATTAAGAGAGCAAAAGTTAGATTCTGAAATTTGAAGGGATTAGGATTTAGTAAATTCCATGTATATTGGTTTGAACTCCAAAGATAGGAATGCAAGGAGTATAATTGGGATTGACTCAACTGTACTCAGGTTCCTCAGAGCTTTCCACTGAGTGTCCCAGGAATTCAAATCTGTAAATTGTTTAAAAAGGATCCAGATTGCTATGGCATGGCAGAAACATCAGAAAATTCCTGCAAGATGATCATATCCCAGTTCTTCAATTATTTTTACAAACACTGTTCAAATACAAATTTGCTATTGAAAGTAATCAGGAATACATGGATATACAGCATAAAACAGCATCAGCTAGTAATTGGTCAACAAAATATATCCACAGAGGTCGGTCATTTAGTTATCAAACAAAATTTCAAGTAATTACAACTTTGTACTGTAGGAAATAAAGCCACCATACTGATAGGTTCAGCAGAAATTATATTATTAAATTAATACTTTATTTACTTTTAAATATGAGTATCATACATGGGTCTGAATAGAATGCAGAGGGCATCAGATCCTTTGCTGCTAGAGTTACAGGAAGCTATAAGCTAACCAAGGTGTTGGGAGTTGAATTTAACTCCTATTTAAGAACAGTATGTTCTCTTAACCACTGACCCATTTCTCCAGCTTCATAAAATAAATGCTTAATAAATATAAAATCCCAATGGAAAATTAGTAACTCTAAGCTTCTAATTGAAAATGAACCAGAGAAATTCTGGAAATTAAAAATGATTGTAAACAAAATTAGAGTTCTATAAACAGTTTCAATGGATTTTACATATCTCTGAAAGAATTTAATGCACGAAAAATGGGCCATAATAAAATATTCACACAAATATACAAAAAGAAGAGTGGATAAAAAGTGCCCAATCCCAGCACTTGGGAGGCAGAGGCAGGCAGATTTCTGAGTTCGAGGCCAGCCTGGTTTACACAGTGAGTTCCAGGACAGCCAGGGATATACAGAGAAACTCTGCCTCGAAAAACAAAACAAAAAACAAAACAAAATAAAAAGTGCCCAAGTGAGAGATACAAGTGTAAAATGTATAGTGATAAACATATTCTAATTTGTTTTTAATTGGGATTACAGAAGAAAGACTGAAAGAAACAATACATGTGGAACTACACACTACTGAACTATTTCTTGAACTGACTAAAGACCACTTTGTAGATGTATAAAACAAAATGACATTGGAATATCAAAAAGGAATTGCTATAACTTAGGACAGCACTTCCCAACAGAGCTATGCAAGGTCAAAGGTGCCCTAATTGGTGGAACTTAGTGTTGTGGTGACTTGTCATGCATACAAACTGTACACTCAGGATGTGTGTAATGCAGCTGACTAACCAAATTTTAATACAATTTGAAAAAGCATAGATTGATTTAAATAACTGTAAGTGGCTATGGCCTTCTGAAACATGAAGTTGGAACATTAGAACCATACTACTGCAATGCAAAGGTGAATATAAACACCTCTAAGGAAATCAAAAAAAGAAGTCTTGGGGAACACAGTTTGGGTAGCTCTGTTCTCTACAGAAACAACAGAACTCAGAAAACAGTAAAGTATTCAAAGACTAAATGGTTACATTCTTAGGATCCGCTCTATAATAACATATCCAGTAATAATTTCTATCAGGTATTTGTTTAACATAGAAATTTCATGGTGAACTAATATGTTGATCTTGAAATGTAAAATTATCTTCTCAGAGGACTTTTCCAACTCCTCTGTGGGTAGCAGTGGATCACCCACTCTGCCTATTTCCATTGTGGCCCTTTTATCATCATATTTTAATCATCATATTTTATTTGCTAGTTAATATATTTTTTCTCTTACTGAACTGTCACTTCTATTGGTATTTTAAACACAAACATCTAAAATTACATTTTACAGTTTATACAATAGTGAACCATAACTAAAAACTAATACAAAGCACAGAGATTCTTCAAGATACTAGACATGGAATTAGGGTGGGCATTATCTAAAATTTTCAGATTATCTTGAAATGTTATATAATACATGAGAGGGAAGGGAACATGAGCCAGTAGTGAGAGGTGAGGACTATGGATACATGTTCATGAAAATGTCATAGTGAAACCTATTTTGTTTGTTAATTTAGAAAATCAAAATTATGTTGTATTTAAACACAAATATTCTTGGAAATCTTGAGTTAAAATATTCAGTCAAAACAATTCAATGCCTTCAAGTTGAATTGATCTATTCAAGGTCCTATAAAGATCTGGCCTCTGATAAGAACATTTGCTTCTTTCGTTGTGTTTCAGACCATGAGGTGTCAGAACCAGGCTTCTTTCTAGTAAGAGATCTTTATTTTTTTCTAGAAAGTAGCATATTTCACAAAAGAAATATAATGCAGTGAGGAGAAAGTCTAGGAGAAGCCCGGATTTAAGTCTCATTCTTAAATCCTATAATTCTATTGTGAGTATTTTAGATAACTCTCTGTTCCATACTTAGACTTTGTCTGTACTGTTCCATACTTAGACTTTGTCTGTATAACACACAAAGCAACTTAAGGACATCACAGGGAAATCAGAATTACCTGGTCTTAGTCCTTGTCGTAAGTTGTGATGTGAAGAGTTGTCCTCCAGCAAAACAGTTGCCACTTCGATGGATCAGCTATGCATGCTTGTTTGCAAGCCATCATCACCCTCAGGCTTCCTGACTATAGATATTCTCCTTGAAGGAGGGAATAAGGAAAGCCAGTGGACACTCTCTTGAGATTCTGGCTACTTCTAGCCATTTGTATGCAGTTACATCTTAACTGAATATGGCTTCAGCGTCCTAAGCATGTGCTATGATAGACTATACAGTGGGGCATATTAATTGAAAGGAGTTTAGTCTGTAGGAAAACCATCTTGCCTCTTGAGTGATACTTTCCAATGTGAAAGCATCTGCTGTTACAATCTCCTCCCATTCTTCTGGGAGCAACCTTTCATCCATGATGTGCAAGCCCAATAAACTTTATTGGTTTCCGAGAATAAGCTTTGGTGAACCAATTCTTTGGTTTGTCCTTACGACCTTAGGAAGAGGAAAGAGATGTGTCTTCCTCAGTCCTAGTGAAGGAGTCCTCTATTTTTTTATTCTAATTCTTTGAATCAATCAGGAATCTCCATGTCCAAAAGCTAAAGGTCCTTGTTCCCAATTGGTTTTTGATTGATTAATAAAGATGCCAATGGCCAATGGCTGGGCATAGGGCGGGACCCTTAGAGCTAGACAGGCTAGGATACAGAGAGGAACAGTGGAGGATTGCCATGACTGGGGAAGATGGATGGGACATAGGAGGAAAAACCAACAAGTCATGTGAGATTTTGGGTATATGGCCACTGGCCACATCCTCAATTGGGCCTCGGGTAGTAGGGGAAGGTTTAGGAGTACACAGCGTTTGAGGCAGCCATGGCATTTTAAAGATAAGCTGATGCACGTATGTCCTTTACTTACAGATCCAAAGAGAGCTCCTGGGCAGATGTGCATGTGTGATCTGACTGGTGCACAAAGGTGTATAAACTCACTGCTACATATGGACCCATTTTTTTATTTTGTCCTGATGACCTTAGGAAGAGGATAGAGGTGTTGTCCCTTCCTCTGTCCTTCTAGTTCCTCTGTCCTCTAACATTTTAGTGAATGTTATCTTAGCTTGTAGCTGTACAGCCAGTTGAAGAAAGAATGAGTATGATCTGTGATCTAGATTTCATGGTAAAATAATATAATGTATAATATATATGTCACTAAAGTGGAATTGTCTAAATGAGGAAAACTAATGAGGAAAATGTGAGATTAGTAAAGAGTGATAATGAGATAGTGAGGGATAAGTTCAAAGTATATTATAATGTATAGTATAGTATATATACTATATATACTATATATACTATATATATATAATGTATAGTATAGTAAAGTATAGTGTAATGTCTCTATAACCCCCACCCCCATCTTAGTTAGGGTTTTACTGATGTGAACAGACACCATGAACTATGCAAGTCTTACAAGGGACAACATTTAATTGTGGCTAGCTTACAGGTTCAGTCCATTATCATCAAGGTATATGTATGGCAACATCTAAGCAGACATGATGCAGGCAGAGCTGAGAGTTCTACTTCTTCTTCTGAAGGCTAGCAGAATCCTAGCTTCCAGGTAGTTAGGAGGAGGGTATTAAAGGCCACTCCCACAGTGACACACCTACTTCAACAAGACCACCACACCAAGCATATACAAACCATCACACAACCCCCCAAAAACTAGAAATTAAACAAAACAAACAAGCAAACAAGCATGTTTGTTCGTTCCTGATGGTAGACTCAATTGATCAAAACATCCAAAAAACCATCCATAATGCAAATAGACAGGAGGAGGAACTCACGTAACTGCACATTACATATCTACCTAGGTATACTTTATATTGTTCAACCAACTTCTGAACTTGACCAACTTAAATGATAAAGAATGGATTAGACTATTAGATAACTAAAACCCAGTAAAATTCAACTCACATACATTTATTTTCTCTGTACACCTGGATATTCTCTCTTTTGTATAAACTGCCCATGAATTGGCTACCTCTTGGCACAAAGCAGGTTGAGGAGCTATTTGATACCCTATCAATTCTCAGATTGAGATATTTGTTGTATGCATCATCTGCATCTCCACAACCATTGCTTTTTAAACATTTAGCATCTGAGACAGAGTAAGGGTACTGTTTTGAATTTGTAGAATTAAATTACCAAAGAGAAGTCTGGTTGACTTATATCAAAAGCTTAACTTCTTTCTCAGAGGTAGTTAGAAGCAATCTAGATTGGCTAAAATACTTTGGATATTAAGATCGGAATGTGGGTTTTCTGGAAGTTTTCATACAAGAAGATATGATCCTTAGATAATGGACTGGGGAGAGAATATCAGAAAGGGGTTACAGACTGTCTCCCACAAAGAAATATTTCTGTTTTGACCTTGTGGTTCTGAAAAAATGATATGCATTCAATAGAAAGATACTTTTAATCTGGATCTTTTCCCAGGCTAGTGATATGTAGGATGATTCCTTCCTGTGAAGCCTAGTAGCCTTAGCTTCAGTTCTCTATCATCAGCCCAGGTCACAATGAGAACCAATGAGCACTCTGCAACTCTGTGATGTTGGGTGTGGAATTGTGGTGTGGGTTGGTTGTGGAAGATTGCACTTCCACATCTCATGTCTCCAAAGCACTCACCTGTGTCTCTAGCTGTCACACATCCATACTGTTTTAGTTTTAATGGAGTCTTAATCAAATTTCAGGAACTACTCAACTCTATGCTTTAAAATGGAATTAAATATATTTGCTAAAGCCAGACTGGTGGAATTGCTCTGACCATATGTAAGGTAGGTTACAGAAAGCTTTGATGTCTGGTTGGTTGGTCCACTAAATTCATTAGACACTTAATGATATCTTTATCTGGTGATGGATACATTAAGTGTAATATATTACTTGCACATGCTCACATGTTAATTTTATTAACTCTCTCTAGGGTTCCTAATTTATGGACAAAATAATTTAAGGCACAAAGAATTTAAGCACCTGGACTAAGAACACTCAACTAGCATCAAGTCATAACTTGGATTAGAGGCTAAAACTAATGAATAAAAACTAGAACATTAGCTCCAGGACCAAAACCAAAACAGAACAAAACAAAAAAACAAACAAACAAAAACTAAAGAGTGACCAAACACTCGAATTATGTATGCATGCATATAATTAAGAACTTAAGCACCTGTACATGACCATCCAGGAAGTCTTCACCAAAGAGATCATATCATACCGTAGCCCTCCATAGTGAAAGAAGAAATGCATACAAAACCTGATATGATTCATGTTTTGCTTTATATTATTGTTGTTTAGTTGGTTGTTTTTCTTTTTCATTACAAACCCTTTCTTTGTCTCTATCCTGAGATTGTGTGTGCACACTGTAGAACTTTCATTAGGTCTCTATCCTCCAGCAGCTGTCATTATTGGAAAGTCTCTTTGGCAGTGAAATTAATCTCTGGCTTCAAAGCTAAACCCTTTTCCTCATCTCTGATCTTTGAGAGAGGAAACACATGAAGGTGTTTAACATTCTAAACACCTTGGGTTTTCTTTTTTATCTAATAACACATTTAAATTGACTTCTGTTAAATTCTACTTTAAAACATCACTGACGTTAATTACTGACACATTCAAATCTTTATGACAGAGATATTTTACAGTACTAAGTGTAGCTTTTCCATCTTACCTCTCCATTTTCTAAAGGGTGGATCTTGGAATAAAATGAAGTGCAGATGACCTCATCATCTTTGGCGTAGGATGGTGGTCCAGTGCGGGGATAGATATTGTAGAGGGTCAGGCACTCTGTGTCTGTCACCGCATGATATTGCCAGGGTTTGTACTCTACGTCATCCAGGGAACGTTCCAAAATCCAGTTTCCAGGCCGAGGGGAATTGGCTGCTTTCACAATTACGTAGGCAATCTGGAACACCTGGTGATGAGTGACAACAGCATAGCTCTGAATTCCAATGTGCTCTCTCTCTCGGTCATGCCAAATAGAAAGGTGGTTACTATCTAAGAGTTCATCTCAGATTTAGTTTGTAACTCAATTGTGTTCTGCAAAAATGATTGTAGTATTGTAGATTCACTTTTTGTTGAAACAAGCTGTTTCATTTTGACAACCATGACTGAAAGCAACGAGTTAAGAGTAGACTTGAATCTTCCAACAACTTAGTGGCATTGTTTTACCCAGTTATTAAAGGTCTCTTATGGCATCAACATATCCAACACTGCACACCAATTTTCTCACCTCATAGTCAAGAAACACTGTGCTATAACTAAAACAGGCTTATTTAAATATACTTCATCCTCAAACATGGAGACCTCATGTACACCAACTAAAACAGCATAACTTCAGGGGCACATTCCTAAGCTCAAATCATGGATCCAGCATTAGTGTAAACATAGGAAGATTATTTTTTCCTACCTGTTGCTTCATTTTCTATGAATTAAAATCAAGAATAAGTACATTTTCCATGATGCCACTGTATTAAATGGAATATTATACAAGAAATACCTAGAAAAAAGCACTTGACAGTAGATATCTAATAAATGTTGGGTCTTCTGCATTCCCACATAGAAAATACAAAGTTTAAATTCCAGTGTTATATAGACAAGTGATTGAAACTATAACATATTAAATGGCCATTTCTGTGCTTTCTCTTTACAAGAAGTAAACTTGTAAAGTCATGGAAAGAAGGAAGGAAGAGACGTCTTTGCTATAATTTGAGAGAGTAAACTCAGAAAACAGAGGGCAGTGGAAGCAGCGACTTACCTTCAAATCTGCATGCAATTTAGTGAAAAGAGAGAGAGAAATTGTGAGAGAGATCTAAATATATGTGATAATGTAGATATGCCTGAAATGCAATCTGAAAGTATAAAATAATATTGTCCAGATATTACAAAATGACATTTTTGTGTAGTATTCTAGGCAGAATATAGATACAACCTAGGTTAAAAAAAATAGAATCTCCCAAGAATGGAAAATTTTGGGGGGGTATTAGATATTTTCTTTATTTACATGACATATGATTTCTCCTTTCCCAGTTTCCCCTCAAAAAAAAAACAAAACAAACAAACAAACAAATAAAAAACCAAAGACAACAAGAACAAACTCCTGTTGCCTCCCTCTCCCCCTGCTTGTCACTCCACTCTCTCCCACTTATTGGCCCTGGCATTCCCCTACACTGGGGCACAGAATCTTCACAGGGCCAAGGGCCTCTCCTCCCATTGATGACCTACTTTGCAATCCTCTACTATACACATGCTGCCAGAACAATCAGTCCCACCATGTATAGTCCTTGGTTGGTGGTTGAATTCCTGGGAGTTCTGAGGGTACTAGTTAGTTGATATTGTTGTTCGTCCTAAGGGGCTGCAAACCCTTCAGCTCCTTTGGTCCTTTCTCTAACTCCTTCATTGGGGACCCTGTACTCAATTCAATGGATGGCTGTCAGCCACTACTTCTGTTTTAGCCAGGTACTGTCAGAGTCTCTCAGTAAACAGCTAGAATGGAAGTTTTAAGGCATGAAAAGTAACAAAACAATAAGATAACATATAGATTGGTAAATCCTATACCATATAGGGATCTTAACAGTCTTCCCCATTAGAATTCAATGAATTCATGTACATATCTGGATGACACTTACAGAAAAATTTAAAATATAAAAATTTGATATAGAAGGGGCATTATGGGACACAGCTGTTTCTGGAAGATGTTTCCTTGAAACATCATGTATTTTGAAATAAAAACAATCCCTTAAATGATTGAAATTAGATCCAGGATTTACTGGTTATGCAAAATTGTGGGAAAGTCGCCTGCTCAAATGCTGAATTCATTCTGCTGGTAAATCACAGTTGTTCAACCCTTTAAAGCCTTCTCTTTCTTGAGGATAGCAGACTAAACCCAGAAAGATAAAAAATAGCAAGATGTCTATTCTGTTCAGAAAGGGCTTGTGTCTTTCTGTTCTAATGAGAAATATATATATATATATATATATATATATAT
>JADRCC010568551.1:0-32806 GCA_019843855.1 Hylomyscus alleni
TGGAGAGGCACTGTCCCTTGGAGCCTCCCCAGTCCCCTGCCTACAGAGTCCTGCCAGGTAATGGACAGACATTGTGTATGGGCACAGAAGTACCTTACACACCAATTACTGTACACTATCCACAAAAGCTTGTATGCCCGCTTAATTCCAAACACTGCTGCAAGCAACAGGGTGCCTGAGGAGTGAGACTGGCATGGCTCCACTTTCTTGTCTTCACCTCTTTCCCAACATTAGGGGTAAATTCACTCATGTTAGGAAGAGGGTAAGATTAGAAGCAGGAAGGGAACTGGTCAGCCACACCCATCACCAGAAGAGCTGCTGAGAGACGGGAGGAGGGAGCAGAGTGGGCAGATAAATAAACCAGGAGACTGTGGGCAGTGGTCCCCTCGGCACAATAACATTTCTTCCTTCCTATTCCTAGAACAATGAGTCTCGCCATGGCAAGGAGACTCAGAAAGAGTCAGAGAAGGCCCATTGATCAAAGGGAGTTTATGCAAACTGTCGCCATCAGGAGAGAGACTGGCTCACCCAGGGCCAAGGATCAAGCCCTTCATCCTCACATTCTGAGCCTGATTCTGTCACTGTCTGTCTCCTGCTTGGCCAGGGTTACCGCAGTCCCAGGCTGGCCCTGATCCCCTGCCTTTGTGACCTCCACTAGCGCCCTCAGTATCTGCTCCCTTGACTCCAACGTTTAGGAAGGTTGGTCAATGCTCCTCATGTCTTCCAGAGCCTTCTATGGTAACAGCAGAGGTTTGTCCCAGCTATCTCTCAGCACCAGATCCACGTAGGAACATGTGCACACTTTCATTCAGAGAGATATCTGTTCAAATGGCTTGACCAACCTGACCTTGACATTGTCCATTCTCCCTTCCACTAAAAGTGTTCCCGCCCCTCCATTCAGCATGGCAAGAAATGTTGGTGCCCATTCTCAGATGGATACATCCCACCTCCATCACCTGTCAGAAGGCAGCTGCAGACACATAAGACTGACTAGTAGATGTCTACATAGGCTTCCCAGCAGCATGCCTCTGACCCTTTCAAAGTTTGTGAATGATCAAGGACACACTCTGCAAGAAACACCCCTTCCTTCCACCAAACCTGGCATTCTTTGGGTGACAGTTTCTGTCCACTTCCGTGCTCCTCTGCTCCTCCTACACCTGGGGTCCTTTTCTCTGTTCCTGGCTAAATTTTTCTCAGAGTTGATCAATATTTTGATTTATAAACTGTCTACACTGAGGCTGCCTTTTCTATAAATGCGTAGTGGGAAATGGTTAAAGAATGCTAGTGCAGTACTGAAATTGTCTGAAATTCTGTCCTAATCTCAAACAAAAAATTACTGGACTGTGATTAAAATGCAAGCCAGCAGCTCACATAGCATTTTTTCACTTCTTTTTTTTCCTGAAATATATTTTAATCACACTCATTTCCCTTTCCCAACTGTCTCAAGATCCTTCCTGTCCTTCTTCTTATCTACCCAACTTCATGTTACTGACTGTCTCTCCCTTCTTCACTCCCTCTCACCCCCAAAACAAAACCCAACAAAACAAAAAGAAATACCAAAACAAAAACTCTCTCTGTCTCTCTCTGCCTCTCTCCATCTCTCTGTCTCTGTCTCTGTCTCTGTCTCTGTCTCTGTCTCTGTCTCTCTCTCTCTCTCTCTCTCTCTCTCTCACACACACACACACACACACACACATACACACACACAAACCAAAGAGTCTGTTTTCTGTTGTCTATCTACTCCTAGACATGGAGACTGCCCTGATGTGGATGGACACACCCAGTGACACTCTCCCTTGAAGAAAACTCATTTTCCCTGACCCAGCAGGTATCAATTGCGTGTAGCCTCTTGAGTAGCATGAGACTTTGTGTCTACTTCCCCTGCTCCATGCTGGGAAACTTTGTCTGGTCAAGCAGCAATTTTTAAAATGAACTATCTAATGATAGCACAACGAAAAGATACATTGATTTGGTATATGCTGAGGAGATGGCAGTAAAATATTAAGACCTCTTTTCCATAATTAAGTCATTGTGTTCCAATAAGAGCAGAAACCTGTATAAACAGTAAAAAAACAAAATCATAATCTACAGTGGCCTTGAATCTGAGCAAGGCACTTTCCACAGCACCCATTCCCACAGAGCTGAGGCTTCAGTAAAGTCTTGTGACGTTCAGTGGGTAAGTGCTGCCAGAGATACCTTGATCCATTGCCCATCGACTTAATCTTGGCCATTTTGTGTTTAGAAACCTTTTATTATTGACAAGGTTTTCATGGCCACCACGTTCACTCGCACTATTCCTTGGTGTCAAATTTTAGAAACATTGCTCGATGCTTCTTATGCCTTCTAGAGCCTTCTGTGGTAGCAACTGAGGTGTGTTCCAGCTGTCCCTCTGCACCAGATCCATATAGGACCACGTGCACATAGAGAGGTCACAGTCCACAGTTTAAGAAAGTGAGTGCCAGGATAGAGAGAAAGCTCAGTGATTCTTAACACTTGAAGAAGACCTGGGTTCACTTCTCAGTACCCACACAATGGCTCAAAACTACTGGCATTCTGGATCCAAGGGGATCTGACTTCCTCTTCTGAGCTCTCTGGGTTCCTGTGTGTTGTGGCAGATGCACAGGCATTGTTTGACAAGCCATCTGTCTGGCCCACTCTAACAGAAGATAGCATATAAGCCACTGTGACATACCTAGTACCCAGATCAGTCCCTATCAGACAGATGCTCAGTGAGCGAAGTCAATAAAGTGGAAGCACGTCATTACAAAACCACGGAGTCATGGAGATCCTACCCTGTTCTGGAATGCTGGGGCCAGAATGATTCAGGAGACCTGCTATCTGTCTCCATTGCCCCAGGACAACCCATTAACACCTCAAGAGCATAGTACTCCAAGCCTGGCTTGTGAGTTCCAGAGTGGTCACTGTAAGACCCATTCTGAGGTCCTGCACTGGTGTCTGCTGGTGGCACACACAAGGCTGGTCTGTTTGGTGACTCTTGATCTGGGCATGTGTCTAGGGATCCCATCCTGGGGGCTGTAGGATGGATTAGAAGGGCAGAGTGCTGAGCCTCAAGGACAAGCTTGCAGGTATCCTGAGGTCCCTGGAGATAACTCTGAGGCACATCCGCAGTAGCTCAGAAACCTAAGAATGTCTTCACCAGCTTCCTACTCCTCCCGGCCTTCCTTCTGCTGCTCCCTCTGAGTACTTCCTGATACCTTTGCACTTGAGTCCTTGCTTTGAGATCTGCTCTGCAGGTATCCTGCATTATCTGCAAACCAAGCCAAAGTAGAATCCCTGGAGGCACACAGCGTAAGCCCTGTGAGATCACTTCAGGATTCCTCTTTCCCTGGTCTCTGAACATTCCATCCATGACTTCCCTGAGAGCCGAGCATAGTCTTGTTAACTCTGTCTTCCTAGGGAGTATCCTTGCTCTGTTGTTGATAGTCATGACACAAAGATCTAAAAGGATTTTCCTCTCCTCCTACACGAACCAGAAAAGTGGTGACCCTTAGTCAACAAGGAATGCCCATGCGTTGCTGGTTTGTTCACTGTCTACACTACATGGATAGTCTGGGAATGGCTCAAGGTTTCCACGGTTGATGAAAGAAGTGAACTTATGGCCTGAGTTCCTGGCAGAACTGTATTACCAATTTCTCATACTCCATTTTCTTCTCAGTGCCCCTCAAAAATCTGCCAAGTTTATCTGTGCTTTAACAACAGCATTGCCATGACCCTCTCTCTCGTCACTCTACTTCCTCAGACAAAGTAATCATGACTACCAGTCTCCCATGTTGTCTTGGTTAAGGTTTTATTGCTGCAAGGGAAACCATAACCAAAAGGCAAGCTGTGGATAAAGGGGTTTATTTGACTTACACTTCCATATTGCTGTTCATTACTAAAGGAAGCCAAGGCAGGAACTTAAACAGGGCAGGATCCTGGAGGTCGGAGCTGAGGCAGAAGCCATGAAGGGTGCTGCTTACTGGCTTGCTCCTCTGGCTTTCTCAGACTGCTTTCTTATAGAACTCAGGACTACCAGTCCAGGATGGAACCACACACAATGGGCTAGGCCCTCCCCCGTTAATCATTAATTGAGAAAAAAATGCCTTATAGCTGGGTATCTTGAAGGCTTTTTCTTACCTGAGGTTCTCTTGTCTCTGATGATTCTAGTTGACACACAAAACCAGCCAGCACACATGCTTTCTTCTCTGTAGTTAAGGATACTTGCTCTGGGAGTTCTTTTGCCAATCCCCCATCACTCTCCAGTACCCCTTCTCCATTTCTCATGAAGTTCTTCAGCTCGTAGAATGAAAGGATTCATCCAAGGCGTCAGTGAAACAAGAAACACATACCTTTAATATAGAAAACAAGATTTTTTCATTTAGATGAAGCATCCCACCTATGGAGAGGTAGTTGATGGTACTTCTTTCCAGCCAGTAAGTAGCTTCCCTAGGATTGAGTCAACAGGCCTATCTGCAGATAAGTGCTACCCTATCATCTCTCTATATCTGTAACCAGCATGTTGAATGTCACAAAGGCCTAGCTCTGGTACAGGCTGCTGGGTGTTCTTTCACTGAATAAAAGGTAAAAGCGCACTTCTTTCTGTATTGCCCCACCATAAATTCAAATGAAGCCATTTGCTTCTTGGTCTCCAGGATGAGGCCCTTGAAGTACCATCCGCTAGGACCCAGTGAAACCACTGTCACTGGAAAAGCCTGGTTGTCTTAAATCCTGTTGCTGGGATCTAGAGCCAAGTGCACCATGGGAGCCAAGAGCTCTGGATCATTAGCCCTTTCCTTGAGTGCCTCATTTGACTGTGTGGATCTCTGGAAACTCACATCCCCAAGTTAGGCCCTTTCAGAAGGAAATGATTTAAATTCACTCCATACTCTCTAGATCTGAGGGTCAGATGAACACTGCCAGATAGCAGGTGGGTTTGTTCACATTTCTGCATGCTCTGGGCTTGGGTGGCTGAGACCAGTCCCACCCAGCCATCTTGCACCTCTGCTTATCACCCCAACCACTCACAAATATGTCATAGCCACAGAGCCTTCCATTCTAGCCCAGGGCTGAGGGTTAGAGTGATCACTTCCCATGGTGGAGGAATCCAGTAACCTGCCAGAGAACAAGACCACAAGGAGGGATGCAGAAATCAGTAGTGTGACCCACTGTCTGTTTTCCGGAGGCTCCCTCACTGTCCTACTGGAACGTTACATTTTCTCCTGTTTCCCCACCCTCTGGCTTACTTTGGGGTTTTGTCATTCTTAGCAACTTATACGCAAGACCCAGACAGGGAAAGTGACTTAATCGAGGTTCTCAGCAGACAAGTGATGAAAGCCCCACTTCAGGGACAAAAGTCCAGCTCTCTATGATTTTATGAGCATGGCTATACGTGATATGTCCCGTTAACTTTCTTAGTATCAGTGTGGTTCTCAGGCCAGAGACCCACAGCTGCCTCCATGCTGGAACTCACTGGTGATTATAAATCACCAATAATTGTTTTGACACAATAAACCACAGTGGTAGAGCCATCTTTTATATATTTCAAGGACTTAGATATCTTATCTCAAATCATTTTCATTCATTTTATTCTAAACCATAGTCTGTGTTGATAAGACTTTAGAAAACCGCATCATCGAAAGATTAAAATATTTCAAGGTAACTAAAGTTCTTGATCTCCTAATGTCTTGTAAACTTGTGGTACACACACACACACACACACACACACACACATGCACACACCATTCCTCACTACTGGAGAAGACCCTGAAGTCCTAAGGTACAGTGAAGATGTAGACCGGGCTGTGCTGGCTGATATACCTGTGGCCAGTTTCAACAGGAAAAAAAAAGTTCCAGAGATCGTGTATCTCATTGATGTATAGATTTGCCATGTCCTAGCCCTCCAGGTTTCTTCACTGTACAATGGAAAATGCCTATAAAACTTAGGAAACAATGAGCTGTTTTCCCTAAAGACTGTACTATTTTATACTCCCATGGAAGTGAAGGACAAGTCTCTTTGCTCCACTTTGTCACCAGTAGTCAGAATGATCAGACATTTACTATCGTCAGCATGCCGTGGTATTCCATTACGAATTCCAAAGTATAATCGAAAATGGAAAACAGCCAAGCTATGGAGGCACACAGCATCATTCCAAGTCTCCAAATCACTGTGCCAAGTAAAATGAGCCAGACAGGAAAATGTGTATGTCGTGGTACTTTCTGAGAGTGCCAATGAATCTCTAGGGACAATGAGTTGGTCACTGGTCCTCATGGTCCAGGACAAGAGGGCTGTTCTGCCAAGGGACTTTCAAAAGTGGAAACACTCAGTATGACTGTGGTGGTAGGGATCATCAGGTCTCTAAAACCATTCGAACTCCTCAAAATGTGTTCCTTTAACATGCACCATAAATAAGGATACCACGTGGCCCCTAAGTTATTCTTGAATAAAGATGATAAGGTAACTCCAGGCACAGAAAGAGCAATCCTGTGTCATCTTCCTATCTTGAAAGCACTACGAGTGCTATTGATATGACAATTGTAAACATCAGATAAAATGTGTGACAATTCTTTGACTTAGTGTGGGCTCCAACCCTGAACACGAATAGACCAAATCCGTCTAAGTTAAATCCTGGTTTGTGAGCTTCAGTTAGCTGGTTACAGCTCACTAACAATCAAGTAATCTGGCCTCAGCCAACGGAGCTTTTTTGCCACACCTGATTTCCTGTAAATGTCCTCAGGTCAGCCCATCTAGCATCCTCTGACTTTGTTTAGGCTCTGGGAGCTGCCCAGTTCAGAAATTATTTTATTTTGTTTTGTCTTGTTCAGGTTTTGTTTGTTATTCTTCAAGTAAGCAACTAAAAATTTAAAGTCTGTGGTTTTCCTTTCCTTTTGCCTAAGAGTTAAATAGTGTTTACTTTGTATCAGGTGCTATGTTAGAGCTCCATGGGTGGTGTGGCTGTGTGCCAATAAAACTTTATGTGCAGCCATAGACAGATGGTCAGGTCTTACTCAGAGGCTGTCATTAGCCGGTTTCCCCAATGTTAGTATGCCTGAGTCCTAGGAGTCCAAGATTTATGCCAACGGAGGGCCAATGAGGTGAGACACAGCAGTGGTTAAAAGTGACAAACTCACAGGAGAGAGCACATTACCTAAAGAGGACCAGAATCTACATGCTGGGAAGGCTAGATCGGTTGTCTGTCAGATCCAGCCATCACCGAGCACAGGCACTTCAGACCAGACCTGCAGCCAGCACATCAGACCAGACCTGCAGCCTGCTGCCTTGGACCTCCCTTTCTCAAGAGAATGCGGAAAGGAAGTGGGAAAGAGGAAGCACTTAGCGAGTGAGTAAGGGCTGCTGCATGGCCGGAGAGCACAGTCGAGGGTGAGTAAGCAGTCGGCTCTTAGAGGCATTGCCCTGGGATCCCTCTGGCCTGTCCTCAGGTAGCTCCTCCTCGCTCTGATCCTCCGAAGCAGCAGCAATGCCTCAGACATGCAAGACTCCCCAACCCCGCCTGCTTCCAATAGCTGACTCCCTTGTTTTCAAACATGCCCCGGGTCCCCAGCACCACCCGCAGCTTCACAAGCAGCAGTGGTCTGTGAGAGTAGAGAGCCAAGTCCTCACACCAATCTGTAAGCCAAGCTTCTCAGTGTCAGAGGCATCGAGTCTCCTCTTACCATCCCCACCTGGACCTTGAGATGCGGGTCAGTGGGTGGATGATTCCCTGGATCTCTTCCACTCAGGAGCACAGTGTCTTTTCCAAATGCCAAGGTCAATAACAGAAATGGGAGGAAGCAATGGGGCTGGGCATAAGGCAGTCAACATGTGGGCTCCTCACAGGAGAAAAATGGGACAGGAAGAACACCATATTAGAAAAACCAAACTAAAGAAATCCAGTGTTGTAGACACATGACTCAGAGAGGAGAGAAAGGAGGAGGAGGAAGAAGAGGAGGAGGAAGAGAAGAGGAAGAGGAAGAGAAAGAGGAAGAGGAAGACAAAGAAAGACTGTAGGGGGAAAAATAACAGGGGAAAGGTGAGGGGTCAAAGGTCCCAAAGAGATGGGACTAAACAGAAAGGACATACAGAAACTGGGAGGTAAGAAAGATGGTCCCACAGGGACCTGCAAGAGAGATCTGAGAGGGCGATTTTCAAATCAGAAAGACTATCCTCCTGACAGAAGGTGATCAATAATATCAGCTTTCCTCTCAACAGGCTCTGGGTGAGGTCCAAAAACTGCCCCACATAGCTGCCTTTCTCTTGTCTTTGATACACTCCCACCAAGTTTGAGAAGATGTTGGACTCTTGAGTGAATGAAGGGGACCTGAACAGGATTAGACAGAGAGAAGCAAAGACCTTCCTACTTCTGCAGCATGCAGCAACATCCTAGAGCATCCAGGCACTAGGTCAGGCTGGCTAGAGAATGAAGCACAGTATGCTAGAAGCGTGGGCGGGAGGCTCATGAGTGTGTCCCAGGAGTACAGATGGTTGAGTGCTTTTAGGAAAAAATAGTAATTAGGAGGACTTTAGGTTCTAGGAGTCAAGCTTTCTTCAGGAATCCCACATGACTCTAGACCTACGCTCCTGCTTAGCATCAGCCACAAGTGACTATTTAATTAAGTTCATCACTATTAAGCCTTGAATAAAAGATATACTCCCAGAGCCTGAGGAATTATCTGTCCGTGACTGCTGGCTTTCTACAGGACAGCAAAGATAAAGAGCTCATAACTGTAAAAACCTTCATGTTAACATTCCCCTATGCCAAACAAAATGCTCACAGTAGGAGCTTCTGGCCTAGTTATAACTTGAACCCTAGGTCTCTCCGCTTTGGCATTATTGGTATCTGGGCCCCCGTGTCCTCTGGTGGGGCCTCGTGAGCATTGGAGTTTAGTAGAACTCTATTTCCCCACTCCATGAGGAACATTTGCAGTAATGACAACCCAACCATCACAAGCGTCACCTGGGTTGTCCACTGGTTGATAAGAACTCCTCTAAATAAAAATAATGTGACCTGGGAGTAAATGATGCTCTCAAGAGGTATTACCATCTGCCTCAAGAGTTCAAGGCTCCCCATAGCCCTGGCAGAGGCTGGGAGCACCAGGGACTCAGGCTGGGCCCGACACATTCCAAATAGGAGGTGCTAGTATGGGGTTTAGTCCTTAGTATGCTGAAACAAGGAAAGCACGGCTGTTCAGAGGGAGTGTCCTTTTAAGGACTGACAGACATTTTTCTTGCATGAAAACAAAACGGACACAGAGCCAAGGAGTCTTAAGGCATACAACAATGAGCAGACTGGGTGGCGATGGGTGGAAACTAGAGCAGCCTAGCTGTGGGATTCTGGAAAATCTGTCTGTGAACTGGGACCAGAGTGAGCTGAGGGTGAAGGGGCTAGCCACATGGGGAGTTTAACCCTAAATGCAGAAAGTGAAAGTCTCATGCTGTGGGCATGCAGGCCTTACCCAATAAATACAATGTGCTTGTGTGTTCAGGGGATTCGGTGGTAGATGTCAGGGTAGAGGAGCCTGATAATATGAGAATCAGACTCGGCAGAGAAAAAAAAACGGGACAAGGCCCAACCAAGAATGAGGAACAGGGGCCTAGTGGGCTCAGGGGATACCTGGCCTGAGGAGCTCTGGACA
Organism: Hylomyscus alleni; assembly: GCA_019843855.1. Classification (NCBI taxonomy): domain Eukaryota; kingdom Metazoa; phylum Chordata; class Mammalia; order Rodentia; family Muridae; genus Hylomyscus; species Hylomyscus alleni. The sequence continues at coordinate 9,631 of JADRCC010568551.1, forward strand.
AAAGAGTTGGAAGCCTGACTGAGGAAGGAAGTGCATAGATTGCTGGGCCATGGAGCAGAGAGAGCAGGAAGTTCTCTCTGCTGGACTCAGACTTGCCTGAGGCCTGGATAAAGGTCTTCAGGTGCAGATGAGGCCTGTGGACTGTATTTGAATTGACCAGATGGTAGTCCAGAAGACTTGAGAGCAGAGACCAAGCTTAGAGAGAGGGTTAGTTGACCAGGAAGGCAACGAGGTCAGAAAAAGTTGGGGAACAAAAGATCTGGAATCCACATACCATAGAACTGCCCTACCAAATTTCTGAGCATGACTAGATAGTGAAGTTATACAATTCACTGTTGTATGGGGTACTTACTGGCAGACGGCAACAGCAGAGACACAAAACAACATTAGGACATGCAGGGAAGCAATGATACCCAGAAAGAGCCTCATCCATACCTGTGTAGCCAGGAGAATTCCAAGAATCCCAAAGGCATCCGTAGGACAAGCCACCATGTGCTGCTCAGTGCTGGCCCTGGAAGAAGGCTGATATACCTAGGACTCTGTCCTATGTAGTACGGGTAATACCATATGGACTTAGGACCAAACACACCAAAAATAACTTATTGAGGTCATTAGGGGCCATTTTCTCTCCACGTGCCCAAGGTCCAGTATAATTTGGAAAGTCTCCCTGGAGGAGAAGATCTTGAAAGTCACATGGTGGTCGCTACCCTAGAGAGAAAGAGTCCTGCAGATGGCCAGGGTTCATGCTCACTCTCCTGCAGCCTTCCAGTAAAGGGTCTGTATCATTTGAAGAAGATTCAGTAGACACTTTCCTGTCTGCAGAGGGGCTGCCAACTGTTCAGCATCGTCTCATCCCATGTCATCTCCCACATAAACTATTATAATCTACTGGGATAAGATGTCGAGGTCAGGAGCAAGTTCTCAAACCACAGTTGTCCTAAAAAGCTGCGTAGGCTCTTGTCGGCCATTTAGAGTCACTTCTGCCATCCTGTCTGATTTGAAAGGAACACGGGAGGTCAGAAAGGGGACCTCGTGGAAGGTTCCCACTAGATCCTTCCACAAGAAGCCACAGGAAACAAACCTCTAGCATCAAGACTGAAAACAAAATTTTGATCATCTTGGAATTTAGGTGTGTGAATGAAAAAGAATTCCTCCATCAGATTAACGGTAAGCAAATCTGTAGGATTTTTTTTTTTTTTTTTTTTTTTTTTTGTTATTGATTTATGGGGTAAGGGCCAGTATATTGGAGATGGTGCCACCCCTGGGCCAGTGGTCTTGCGTTGTATAAGAAAGCAGGCTGAGAAACATCGGGAACGAGCCAGGAAGCCTGGATCCTCCATGGCCTCTGCTTCAGTTTCTGGCTCTGTGCTGCCTAATAATGGACTCTAACCTGTGAACCAAATAAACCCTTCCCTCCCCACATTGCTTTTGGTTATGGTGTTTTATCACAGCAATAGAAAGCAAGTAAAGCCAATCCCTTTTAAGATAGTCTGATGGAAGCTGAGTTTTGTCCGTTTTTATGAGGAGCTTCTGCAAGGGTTAAGGGGAGTGCTCCACACCTTCAAAAATTATATCATGTACAGGTATGGACATGTCAGAGCAAGACCTACTATTTCATACAGCTTCAGTATTTAATACACTATTTGAAAATAGTGCAAGTGTATGGGGGGGGCACTGAAAACTTTGTGTCTCACCTAACAGGCAACAGGGAGAGTGAAATGTCAACAAGATTCAGGCCCTTGGTCTCAGCCACTGTGGCTGAATAGGGTGGGTGGTCCTTTGGAGACTCTCGGAATGTTACCATTCACCTATCAGGACCACACTGGTGGAGTTTATAAAGTTCATTGGCTCTAGAGTCAACCATTCCATTGCTGGCCATGATTGGAAGGGAGAAGCTGAGGACTCCCATCTTTTGTACTGTGGGTGCCAACAGAGTATTTTCTGATTTCCCTGGAAGAATACAGTCTGTACATCTCTGAAACCTGAGCGGGGAGTAGGCTTTGGAAGGAGACACAAGGTTAAAGCTGTTCTTCATAAATAAACATGGTCAGGGTTGGAAACTGAGAGCAGGAGCAGTGAGAACAGAGAGCTTTGGCCCTATAAGCTGCAGCTTGGAGGAGTTCAGAGGCAGTGGGAAGTGGTAGACATTGAAGGCTGTGCAGCAGGAGGAAAGCATAGGCCGGATATAATCCCCAGATGTGACTCCTAGAAATGCTGGGTTTAAAAGTCACACCAAGGCCTACCACCCATTTTGGGATCACCAGCTGTCTACACCCTTATAGGGAGCACACACTGGAATTTCATGGGGCGCCAGGAAGGAACAAGCACAAGCAGTTACTGTCCTTGGGAACAGACTTCAAAGAATAGAGATAAATGTGGAAGAAATTGCCAAAAATCCCTCACTCTCAATAGCTGAGGCCTCCTCTCTCCCTCCCATTCTCCTCTTACTCCTTCTTTTCAGAATCACCTCTGTGCATGAGTTCCTACCTGTTATATAAAAGGACGCTCTTGGCGTCCCGCTCTGTGACACATATACATTCTATAAGTCAGATCTCCAGAGTCCAAGCCATGCCCAGGCCTATGCCCAGTGGCTTCTTGTCTAGGTTAGACACTGTAGACAGAGGTGGGATAAGTGTCAGTATTGGCCTCCATAAGAAATAGTTTAAAAAGCAGGGTGTTGTTGTTGTGGTGGTGGTGGTGGTGGTAGTGGTGGTGGTGGTGATTAAAACTGACACAAGACTTATAAAGTCCACCCAGTGCCTCTGGCTTTTCTGGTGTTTTTGTCTTCCTGTGATGGGACACATCATGCAGAAGTATGGACATAGTAAAACTACTGAGCACTATTTCCGAGGTCAGTCCTGTCCCCGGATCACCAAACATCCAGGCTTCACCCATACAGAGCTTTGAAGACAATTCTCTCACCACTTCCCACAAACAAACAAACAAACAAACAACAACAAAAAACACTCTATACTGAATAAATGTACAGTATCCCCTTATCTGCAAATATTTTGGCAGGCATTTACCAAACTGCTGTCTTTGGAATGTGTGTTTATATATATTCCATGACAAAAGAAAGAAAGAAAGAAAGAAAATAGAAGTGTCTTGTCAAATAAGTTGAGTGTTATTTCCTTGTCCCTAAACCATATGTGTGTCAGTACATGAAAGGCGTCATGATTTGTAAATCAAAAACCTTTTACTTTGAAATGACATTTTCCAAACTCGCCAATGTTTTTTGTCTGTGAAAGTCACGTGACTTAATATCCTGTAAGTTCTTACGATACAAAAACAGGAATCTGGGTAACAGCTGGCTCCAGGGTCTTGCTACTGATTCCATCAGCAAAGTCCACGCTGTGTGTCCAATATGATCTGCACTGCTTGCTTTATGTATCCAAAGTTCTATGAAAACGTTCGGCTTCTTCCCTTTCCCCAATTCTAATCCAGACAAGTGGCACATCTAGACAAAGGCCTGGAAAAACCAGCATCCAGTCCTTTGGGAACACCATTAACTCTACAGGAGAACAGCTCTTATAGTCTTGTATTTTTAAAGACACTTCTTATTTATCTTATAACAGAAAGACTCAGTCTCATGAGCATTGCCTGCGTCTCTGACGGCAGCCAGTTGTCATATTCATAAAGGTTTAATGGCATGTGTGACCTCGCATTGGCCTCAGACTTCTGGTTAGCCATCTATAGGCTGCAACAGTTCCAGAAACTTCTTCCACACATGAAATATCGTGAGGCCTTTCCAGAGTCACGAAGCTTCATAAGCCACTCACGATCCTCTGAGGCTACGTGGTGTCTTTAGCGTAGTCCTTTCTCTTTATCAGTTAAACCTCCACTGATTGTCTTTCTGACATCACAAGTCTGTTTTCTGGTATGTGGGTCATGCCCTGGCTATTTCCTGCTTCTTACCTTCTCACCCATACCCCAGAACAGTGCGGCTATCCAGTCAACCTGGACGTGGGTTTGTCTCACCTTGAAGGTAGCTTCCAAGATGACTGATACAGAGGTCAAAGAATCTGTGTCCAGTAGCTGAGCACCTACAGGTGAGTCACAGCAAGTCTTTCCTTCAAGTCCTTAGGAGCTTGTTAGACCCATGGTGGGGTTCAGTGGAGCAGGGCATGAATTGTTCAGTGGACAACTGCAGTCCAGGATCCCTCTCTTGGATCCTGGACTCACTCCACCGGCCTCTCTTGACTTCTACATGCCACCCCTCTACTCCCAAGAAGGACCCTGCCATTGCCATCTTTGAATTATGAATGGCTCTTTGCTTGCTTATTGGTTTGTTTTGTCAGTTGGCTGGTTGGTTGGCTGGCTAGCTGGTTGTTTAGCTGGCTGGTTAGTTGGTTGGCCTCCTGGCCAGCTAGCTGTCTGGCTGTCTGGCTGTCTGTCTGTCTGTCTAGCTGGATGGATGGATGGATGGATGGATGGATGGATGGATGGATGGATGGATGGATAACTGGTTTTTTTTTATTTTAAATAATATTTAATGAACAATCAAAAACAACAAGTACAAACCCCTGTTGCCTCCCCCCTCCCCATGCCTGCCACCCCACCCTCTCCCACTTATCAGCCCTGTCATTCTCCTACACTGGGGCACAGAACCTTCATATGGCCAAGGGCCTCTCCTCCCCTTGATGACCAACTCGGCCATCCTCTACTATACACATGCTGCCAGAACAATCAGTCCCACCATGTATAGTCCTTGGTTGGTGGTTTAGTCCCTGGGAGCTCTGAGGGTATTGGTCAGTCCATATTGTTGTTTGTCCCAAGAGGCTGCGATCCCTTTAACTCCATTGGTTCCCTCTGGTTTTTTAAGACAAGGTTTCTCTGCTTTTTTCTTTGGCCATCCTGGAACTTACTCTGTACACCAGGCTGGTCTTGAACTCAGAGATTGCCTTCCTCTGCCTCCAGAGTGTGGGATTAAAGGCACATGCCACTACTATCTGGCTCTGAATGACTTTCTTTTCTTTTCTTTTTTTTCTAGACAGGGTTTCTCTGTGTAGCCCTGACTGTCCTGGAACTCACTCTGTAGACCAGGCTGGCCTCGAACTCAGAAATCTGCCTGCTTCTGCTTCCCAAGTGCTGGGACTAAAGGCGCGCGCCACCACCGCCCAGCTCTGAATGACTTTTGAATAAGAGGGAAACATCACAAGCTTTTGTGTAGCCACTTATGCTTCAGTGTGCCTTAGCAGTCATGTGTCTCTAGGGCTAGCCTAATGAGGTCATTAGATAACTCTGGGTGAAGTTTGTACTGTCAGGATAGATGAGAGCTGGGGAGGGGCTACGTTTTAATAGCTTTTTCTTTCTGTTTCCTGAATGTCTCTGTATTTCATATTGAAAAGTAAAGGTATGAGTTGAATAATTCTTTAAAGGTGTCCTTTTGGGGGAATTGAATATCTATTTGCAGAGCCTTGTCTTACTTCTACATTCTTGCTGTATGAGCAGCAGAAGACAGTCTTACTCCCTTTCAGGACCCCGAGTGTGGTGGGGCTCCAGCCGAGTTCTACAACCAACTCAGCCTTTCCCTTCTTAGTGCTCCAACAGCAGCTTGAAGGGTGCAAAGCTGGCTTTAACTTTCCAAAGGGATTGTCCTAACAATTCCAGGAACTTAAAGTCAGAAAAGGTCACGGGTGGAGTGAGATCACTGGCCTGGCTCCAGAAGTGTAGCTAAAGATAAGGCACCTTAGGGCGGTGGCCAAGCTCCCCAGCTTCCAATGCCTAAATAGTTCCCCTGGAGACTGAGATCGTAGAGAAAGCAGCACCAACAATAGAGAATCACTCCCTCCCCATAATTGGGGTAATCTGTATACTTTCCCTGCCAAAATAGCATTGTTCTTCAAAGAGAGGGTGAGGGCTATGTAGTGCTTTCCCATCTCTGTACCTTGGTGGTTATAAGCAGGGTGTCTGTGTCTCTTTTCTGCATTGCAATTTCAGCAAGCATTTATTTATTTATAATTTAATGTCTATCAGTTCAGTTTATTCAGGCTGAGACCAGAAGGAAATTGGCTGAAATCTGAAATTGGCATCAATTCTGCTTATTGGTTTGTTTTATGTGCCTGCATCAATGATAAGCTATATGTTCACCTTCAAAGTCCATAGCAAGCACAGACAGTTTTAGCATCTTCATTGGGCAAAGCTTGACAAGGCCAGGTTCTTGCTGGCATGTTTATCCAGTGAGCGCTGGGTATCATGTGGGCACTGAAAGCAGCTGGCCTCTCTAGATTCATGTTCTTTCTCTAGGGCTAACCTGAGGGTATCTAGGGATCTTTAGCTACCTAGATTTCTAACATCTCACTGCCTTAGCTAAAGGATAGGCTACATCTACCAGGGCAAAGTTCTCACAGAGTCCAGCAACAAAGAACAATATGAAAAGGAAATTAAGTAAACAATTCCATATACAATAGCGTAAGAAAGATAAAACACATAGGGATAAACTTAGCCAATGAGGCAAAAGACTTGTGCACTGAAAATAGACATGACTGATGGACAAGATAAAGGAATAGATAAGTGAATAGAGAGCTCTCCCAAGACCATGTCTATAAGGCAAGATGTCCCACTATTATTACAGCCAAGGTGATCTGGCAGTTTCATGTGATCCCCATGGAAATCCCAACTGAAGTGGTTTTGCTTTTGTTTCAGAAGCAGAAAATTCCATCTAGTATTCAGTCTCTTTTCTTTCTTTCTTTTTATTTATTGGTATGCTTTCTTTGTCTCTGTTTTTGTCATGTTCACTCACATTACTCTCTTTTATTCCCTTTCCATTCCTTCCTACTTTCATGTCTTTTTGTTTTTAACTCACTGAGGGTTTCTTACATGAAAATGGTTGAGGAGTTATTTATTAAAGCATGGGCAACTTACCAGTAGTTATACTACTAAAGAAAAAATCACTGCCAACCCCTAGCAACAATTAACTACCAATAGCGCAAGGCCACGGGTGGGAACACATGAGCCCCTCCCTTACCTCTGTAGTAATGTGGACCAGCTTGATTTTATACAGTGCTTGTGCGGATGACAACAGCTCTGTGAGTTCCTGAGTGTGAGGTCATGTCATGTCCAGAAGACAGTATTTTACAGCACTCCTTCCTTTCTACCCTCCAACTCTTACATACTTTCTACCCACACCTCTGCAAAGCTCCTTAGCCTTGGAGACAACACTAAAAATGTTCCTTTAGGCTGTACACTTTATGACCACTTATTTTCAGCACTTTGGCCAATTATGAGTTGTGCATTAAACTACTGCTCACGGCTAAAAGAAGCTTTTCTGACTAAAAGTGGCACTACTCTATGAGTATAAATATTTAAAAGACAGTCTGAGGACAGATCCATCAGCGAAACCCAATGATAGGTTTCTTATCCCTCTTAGGGTCCACAGCCTCCTCAGTCACAAGCTTTAGGCCAGGTTTTCAGTATTAGATCTGAATTCCTTCCTGTGAAGTCAGCCTCGAATCTAATTAGAAAGCCATGGTTACCCCTACAACAGCTATGCCACTATTGTACTAGGGAGCACCTCTTGCCTGGCAGGTGGGTACTTTAATAGGCAAGATCCACCTCTGCGTAACACCATTGATGACGTCCCCCAACCCCCAGTAGCCTGCATAGCACTTTCTGGCACTAAGAAGCTAGCCAGTTTCTGGCTCAGTTCTAGCATTATTTTTATCTGTCTTGCAACCAAAGTATATTGTGTTTTCAGCAGTGGGTCTTATCTCTAGTTCTGGTGGGCAGCCAAAAGAGATGGTAAGAGCCAAGAAGAGTGGCATGGAATAGCCAGAGAGATTTTGAAAGGCACAGCAGAGCTGGGAGGTCTCACACTTCTGATTCAAAATACACTATAAAGTTATAGTAATTGTAGAGTGTGATAAACAGATGTTTTGAACAATGGAATAAAACTGGAAGACCAGAGATAAACACGTGGATGTGTGACCAAGTAATTTTGACAAAGGTATCAGATCATCCAATAGGGAAAGGATAGTTCTGGGGAGACATGAAAACCTTCAGTGAATATGTAAATGTACTGAGTGAACGTGCATTGTCGACATGGGCACGGCTATATCAGGGACCAAGGCCTTGGACTCATCAGATATTGGCAAAGTCTTCACCTTCAGATCAAGCTCAAGGGGATAGCAAAACCTCTCTCTGATAAGAGACAAATGTTGATGGTGTGCAAGTATGAATGTTGCCAAATGATTGATCAGTTTGCATAAAAACTATCAAGTGCACTTAATTCCTCCCAAACGTTTACAGTCTGAAAGCCTACAAACCTCCTCTCTTACCTAGATTAGCCAAACACCTCTCTCCTCAAGTTATACCTAATAAACTTGTTAAGGTTCTAGGTTATTGCATAATTAGTGTCCTTCATCAGAGTGAGCATGGCCCACCCTACTCAAAATTTTCTGTAAGTATGTCTATGTGGCTGTTGTTTCTTTATTCCCTCATCTCACTTAGAATTCCCAGATACAAGCCATTCTGGACGCTTGTAGACAGTCTTTTCAAGAAATGATGCTATAGAAATGGGATCTCTACAGAAAAGAGTAATGACGGCCCTCACTTTACACCATATACAAAATTACCTTAGAATGTATCAAAGCCTCAAACACAAGACTTGATGTTCTAAAACTCTCTGAAAAGAAAAAAGAGAAATCCTTATGACACTGAATTTTTAATAGTATAACACCCCAAAACATGGAACATAAAACTAAAAATAGATAAATTATATCAAGATCAAATTGTGTGTTAAGGGATCTAATTGACAGAGTGAAGCACAATGCATGCAACTGAAAGAAAGAATATATCTACATACTGTACCCGATGGGGATTAAGATCCAGAATACATAAAAGGGTTAAGATCCAGGATATATAAAAAAAACTCCTGCAACTGAACAATACAAAAATAAATAAATAAAAGTTAAAAATGGTCAAAGAACAACTCTCCAAAGAAGACAATATACAATAAACACAAGAAAGGAAACTCGGCATTGTTGGTCATTAGCAAAATTCAACTCAAAAACATCATGACATCCCAATTAGGGTGTTATATGCACAAACAGCAGCATGTTGCTCACCATGTGTGAAAATAAAGCCCTTGTGATTGAGTGGTACTGTCACCATGGGAAAGAGAGACTCTTCCAAAGCATACAATTAAAATAAAGGTAAAAGTGGAAAAATCATCCAATTCAGGGGTCCCATTTCTAGACATACACACAGAAGACCTGAAAGCAGAGTCATAAGGAGATATTCATGCTTTCACAGTCAAAGCAGCATTTTTCTTTTTTTCTTTTTAATGAACAAACAAAACCAACAAGAACAAACCCCTGTTGCCTCCCCCCTCCCCATGCCTGCCACCCCACCTTCTCCCATTTATCAGCCCTGTCATTCCCCTACACTGGGGTACAGAACCTTCACAGGGCCAAGGGCCTCTCCTCACATTGATGACCGACTTAGCAATCCTCTACTATACATATGCTGCCAGACAGTCAGTCCCACCATGTATAGTACTTGGTTGGTGGTTGAGTCCCTGGGAGCTCTGAGGGCATTGGTCAGTCCATATTGTTGTTCGCCCCAAGAGGCTGCAAACCCTTCAGCTCCATTGATTCTTTCTCTAACTCCTTCATTGGGGACCTTGTACTCAGTTCAATGGATGGCTGTGAGCCTCTACTTCTGTATTAGTCAGGTACTGTCAGAACCTCTCAGGAGACAGCTATATCAGGCTGGAGTGCCCTTCCTTCAGTCTCTGCTCCATAGTTAGTCTCTGCAACTCCTTGCATGGGTATTTTGTTCTCCCTTTTAAGAAGGAATGAAATATCTTCCCTTTTCTTGAGTTTCTTGAGGTTTGTGGGTTGTACTTTGTGTATTCTGAACTTCTGGGCTAATAACCACTTATCAGAGAGTGCATACCATGTGTGTTCTTTTGGGATTGGGTTACCTCACTCAGGATGATATTCTCCAGATCCATCCATTTCCCTAAGAATTTCATAAATTCATTGTTTTTGATAGCTGAGTAGTACTCCATTGTGTAGATGTACCATAATTTCTGTATCCATTCCTCTGTTGAGGGACATCTGGGTTGTTTCCAGTTTCTGACTATTATAAATAAGGCTGCTATGAACATGGTGGAGCATGTGTCCTTATTACATGTTGGAGCATCTTTTGGGTATATGCCCAGGAGTGGTATAGCTGGAGCATTGTTCTTAATAGCCAAGAAGTAGAAGCAACTGATGGGCCAGGTGTCCATTAATAAATTAACGAATCAATGGAATGTCATCTCTGTGTGCATTAGGGTATCATTTTGACTTAAAAGAATAAATTCTGACACAACAACACAAGGATGAACCTCAAAAATCATGCTGAGTAAAATAATCCAGTTCTAAAAGGTGACATGCCTGGTGTAGGAGTGCACATTTGTGATCTGAGTACTCAGGAAGCCAAGACAGGAGGCTCACAGAGTTGAGGTCAACCTGGATTACACAGTAAGACAAGTTTTCAGAAAAATAGAGAGCATGGGACAGGAGAGCTAGGTCTCTGGATAAGAGCACTATCTGAGCAAGCATGAGGACTTGAGTTTGAACTTAAAAAGTTTTGTAAAAAGCCAATAATGGCTGCACATGTACCTGTAACTCCAGTCCTAGGCAGGGTAGAGGTGAAAGAGCTTGCTGGCCAGCAGTTTAGTTAGCTCCAGGTTCAGGGAGAATCTCAAAAGAATAAGGTGGAGAGTATCGAACAGGTCATCCAATAGGCATCGAGGCACATATGCACACACATACCACACACATGCTCAGACCGCCTCCCCCTAACACACACGGTAAAATAAATGGGAAATCATAAGAGAATGCATATTGTGTAATTTCTCTTAGGATCGAAACTCGAAGTAATCAAGTCCTGGAGACAGAAAACAGAATGGCAGTTGGCAGGACTTGGGAATGAGCTGGCTGAGTCCAGAGGCCCAGTTTTGGGAGCTAGAGTGGTCTAGAGACTGGCTGCAAAATACTGTCTATGAATATAGCATACCCTGACTGTATACTTCAAATGATGGTCAAGATTACATATATTTTACCACAGATTATTTTAAAAAATATTTTAAAAATAGATGCCACAAGCAACCAGTAAAACAGTCCACAAGGAAACCTCACATTTAAGGAAATTCAAGGCAGCAGAGAGTCACACTGGGGCTTTGGGTCATTCGCTCTCCTAAGCTGAATGGGCCCATCAATGCTCTATCTACTCTGGTTTTTAGGCAACAATTTTCTGACTCCAAGGGGCTGTACAACTGGTACAGATGAGCCTACAGACGTATCCTTTGTCACCCCCAGGGGTCAGCTTTGATGGGAGAGCCAGGAGGAAGGGCTTTCAGTCCGTTCATCTCATACCCCTATTATCTTAGCTTGAATTTGATGCTGAGACTAGAGTATCACATTCACATTTCTTTCCCTAACAGCCAATAAAGCCTTTCCCACGAGGTTGGATTGATTAGACTGATTGCATTTCCCCCCTGGTGCTGGGGTTGACCTCAGGGCCTTGCATACACTGGTCAAACGTTCTGACACTGAGCTCTACCCTCAGCCTACTTGCATGTTATGATCTTGATCTAATCAAATAAAGAAAAGAGAAGAAAAGAAATTCAAGGAAGCCTTAGGAACCCAGCCAGGCAGATTTGTAAACTCAACACTGAAAGCGCTAAGGCAGGTTTGTAAGAAGACTCCCATGACATGTCCTCCACCCACCGGCTGAGGACTTGCAGCTGCTTCAGACCAATCTCACTAAGTTCCATCCCATCTTCACCTCCCAGGTCACCCTTCTGGGGTCCAATCTTTTCAGGACACCTGGATGGGGCTCTAAAGTCCATGTGGCCTTGGGTAAGGAAGGACAGCTGGTTCCTTGGCTACAGTGACATGGCACTTGAGACAGTTCTACAGAATTCCGCTGATATGTTTTTGGCAAGTATATACTAGCTCTGACTGCCAAGATGCTGTTCTTCCTCCAAAGGCTAGCTGGATAAGGACTTCAAACGCACACAGTGAAGGGCGCATGCCCTTGCCCAGGACAGTTATATGGAAACCCAAATGGAACAAAAGAGGAAGAAAGGCCTCCAACTTGCAGAACAGGATGCACAATCTCTTGCCTTCTGCTCTAGGACCATGGTTGTCATTGCTGAGTTCCTTATCATGGTGTTTTGTTAAGGCAATAAAAAAAGTAATTAAGACAATGCTTGTCCTTTAAGTTTTACATAACTTCATGTGGACCCCCCACCTCATTTATCATGACATACTGTACTGAGAAATGTCATAAACCTGGGGACCTGTTGCCATTAGCTCTGGTCATCTGGTCAGATTTTTCCAGAACTCAGGGCTGGCCTGGCTTCACGTTCTCAATATGGCATATGTGAAGGGGCGCTGGCCACACTCAGCCCAGAGCAGTCTGATCTGAGTGAAGTGTATAAAGACTTGGCCATGACTGGCAAGACCCAGCTGACCGTGTGGGTCTCAGGCTTGACTGATTCTCTGTCATTCCTAAAGAGCTTTGTCACAGAGTTGTCCCAGAGTTGTTCCACCTACCGCCAGAGCCCCAGAAGCCAGGCTCAGAACCTGGGCCTTGCTGTGTGTGGAAAACTTTGCTTTCACCCATGAGGCCCTATTCACAAAGAAGATGTGAATTCAGGGGAACCCTCGGCCCCTTTCTTGCCCCTGCTTCTGGGGAATAGGCCATAAGATCTCCAGGGACAATTAAGCTTGAAAGTGTTCAATGAACATTTATGTGCCAGCATCAGGCTTACAGATACACAGGGAACATGCCTCTCACCTTTTGGGGATAGTAGTATTTGGGGAACAAACACCTAATTAGGTGACAAAAGGCCAATGTTCTGGAGAATCACATAGCCACAACAAGTACAGAGATAACAGCTGAAGAGAGGATGAGTTCTGAGCTGAGGCCTGGAGGAGCAAGCTAGCAGATAGCTAGGTAGTCTGAGGACAAGATTGTTCTGGCTTCCTGTCTCTGGACTTGGGACTTCCCACTTGCCTGTCTCTCCTACTGGAATCAATGAAAGCGAGTAAAGGATAGAGACCAAGTCTCCCATGGCTTTGGTCCTGTCAACACAACCAGGAAGACTTCAGCATTCTTGTGATCAAAGTCAGTATACTCTGCCTAATTGCTCAAGGGAGTAGGGAGCCAAGAGATGAGACATATTCTTTTATTCATTCAGTAAGTCAATCAGCCATAGGACATTTGTCAAGCTCCTACCGTGAAACACTAGGGTCTTGGTAAGGAACAAACTGAACCATGTTAAGCAGAAGGGGATTACCTTCTGCTGGGGTGACCACCAACAGCCAACCAGACGCTGTGTGGTATCAGGCAGGTATATGCAATAAACAAAAAATACACATCATGGGGCCTCAAAGTGGAGAAGGAATGATATTTTGGGAAATTGATATTTGAGTTCCTGTGGCAGGAACCTCAAGTTCTGGAATAATTACTGCCTCAGGTATGGGCAATAAACACAATGCCCAAAGCATCATGCTCCAAATTTATCAGATAATAGCTTGGGTATACCAGGACGCAGACAGAATGAGCAGCCAAGCATGGAGAGAGCTTCATAAGGGGTCTAAAGTCAACAGACTCCCATCCATATATTCACTCGCTCCCTCTGCCTAGGCATAGGCCTCCAGTTCTTCAGGTATGATATGAGTAAAGAGAGATGCCCCTGGGTGGGTTCTAAACCAACAGGAGCATCACTTGGTCCAGCTAGGGAAGCCACTAGCTCCATATAAAGGTACATAACGGGACATTTTCTTTGGGATGCTACAACTAGAACTGAGAGATGCTGCAGGCAAGATCCAGCAATTTCTATTTTCTTTTAATTGCACTCATAGCCTATTCCATAGCTTTTATATATATATAGAGAGAAAGTCCATACCAGCTGAACATTCTGGCATTTGGGGCACTTTACGGTATTATACTGAGCTAATAAATGGTGCCATTCTGAATATAAAGGCAGTTCCTGTGTCTTGACAACACTGAATACCAACCCCATGCATGTCATCTTTAAGCAACAGCACCCTTTTTCAGAGCCAAATGTCTAATACCTAGGGCTTGCCTGTGTGTCTTTAAACACTTGCTGACCCTTTCAATTAAGCATGTATCATTGGAAAGGGAAACTCCTGTCCTACGTGCTTGTGCTACATGCTAGTACTCTCAAAGCAGGGAAAGAGGTTACTCCTGTAGCCAATAACCAGAAACTCCCAGATGACTTGAAACCAAGCCAATTTCTATGATATTATAAGAAAATAAGACAACATAAAGTCCAGTGTGTGTGACAGAGTTTGTCATCTCATCTTAGGGATTAATAAAAAGGACCTTTTGAAGGGAATGCCAGTAACTTAGTCTTGTGGGGATCCTTAAATAATCACTTTAAGTACACACTTTTAAATCTTGAGAAAGTTTCCATTAACCTTGGGATTCTACTAGATGGAAAAAGAACAAAGAAAACTCTTACAGAACCAAGTTTTGAAGTTGTACAAGCTTTTAAATTGTGTAGAAAGCACACAATTTATGGAGGCCAAGAATTATTCTACCCAAAATGATTCAGAAAATAAAAGCATAGTAATTTTGGTACTTCTAGAGACAAGTTTTTGAGTTTTTTTTTGTTGTTGTTGTTTTGGAAGAAGGCTCTAGTTCCACAAAAAGAGTGGACGAAGGGAGAGAAGAGAAAAGAAAGGCACAAATAGATACATAACAGACAGGAAGACAGATAGATAGACAAGAGATGATTGATAGATATTTGATAAATAGAAAGCTATGTACACATAATGAGATATACATAGATGTGTACATAGATACATAGACATTTGTACACATATGTATTGTGCATTGTGTGTACATGTATATGTGCGCATACATCTGCATATATCTGTGATGTATTCTAGTCACAATAGCCCTGATCTTGTCTGAATTATGCTTACTGCCTTTCTTCTCATATGGTAGGCCTGCTACAGGGACAGCTGAGGAATGAAGAGGGATTTGGATTGGCAAATTAGCATCAATATTTGATAAATTCACCTCTTTTTCTTCTTCACATCCTTTGGGCAGCCTGCATGCTCCACTACATGTTTTAGCTCACCTTGAAGGGAACTTGAGACTCAGACCTAGAGCAAATAGCCTGTTTCTCATAAAAGGGTGATGTTAGCTCAGGCAGAATTTTGTTATCGGCTGTTTCTGAGATTTCAGGGGCAGGGATGTCAGACCTGCTGTCCCTAGGAATAGTTCATTTGTGCATGGCTATAGGACAGAAGAGAGTGAGCCCATGTTTTCTATGTTAGAGACTCCTGTTTTGGCTACCCAAAGCTACTAATACCCATTTCTAGATCCGTGTTGGTTTATTGCTTCTCTCCCTCATCTCAAACACAGGATGTGGTTGGAAGCATAATAATGTTATTTGTTTCCTTAAAACACTGTTGACCAAAGCTGGCTCTACAACACAGAAATCCCTTGAGACACAGTATGAAATATGAGTTAGTTTGGCCTGGAAAGTTTTAAGAAATATAATTTTTTTTCCCTTGGTTTGGTGTTCTAGCTACCCTCTAGCCTTGCTGAGACTCCAAGAGAATTCTACTGTGCAAAAATCACTTTGCCCCAGCTTCACTGCCATGTAAACCCTTTTCCAAATGTTCTCTTTGCAAGAATGAGAAGCAAGTGAGGAAGAGGTGAGGATTGCCACTCTTGCCAGACAAGTGCAGGCAGCTGTCTGTGGGCTGATGGGACTATCCTCTTAGCTCTATAGATTCAGTTCTGTCCCTGGGACAAAAAGATCTTGTTCCAGCACACATACCCCTAAACACACTTGTACACTGCCACTCATGGGGCTGCTAATGTCAGTAAGTTCCTTTTCTTCCACATGACATGTACTAGCAAGCCAGGATTTAATTCAGTGTCATTGGTGAATGAAAACAGATGGTTGCGATGGAGCATGGCTAGTGACCTGAGACGAGGAAAGTCTGTTTAGGTAAAGAAGACAAATAACAGTAAGAGACTGGGAAAGGGTACTCAGGAGGAAAGAGAAGCCCATGGGGAAAGAAGAGTCTGGGCAAAGGCTTGGTTTAAATAAAGGGAAAGAAGGTACAAACATAAGCCTTATAATCCCAGGAGCAACTAGAAGCTAGCATTGGAAGATCCTATTGGTGCTATGGAATGTGACTGTGGTCTTCTGTAGTTTGCATTATTGTGCCCTAAAGATCTATGTACTAAAGGCTTGCTCTGTAGCATACAACAAGATAGTGGAGCCTTTAGAGGCAAAGCCTAGAGAGAGGAGGTTAGTCAGGTCTTTGTGGGGGACTTGAAGGGGACTGTGGGATTCTGATTTCTTTTACTTTTCAGACACCAGGAAGTAAGCAGTTTGCTCAGCTACATGCTCCACCATGGTATATCACCTCCCTAAGGTTCCAGAATGATAGATCACTGACCATGGGCTAGAACTACAATTGTGAGCAAACAACTCCCTTTCTCTTTTTAAATTTATATTTCATATATTTGCCTGTGTTTGTGGCTTAGAATTAGGATCTTATCAATGAAAATAAAAAATGGTTATCTCTTCCTCAGCAGTTTCATCTGTTCCTGGGGCTAGTGAAATTTTCTTTCGCCCGTGTTGGTGTGTCAGTTGATGTGGTCTTTGGAGGCCTTGTGCAGCAGCCACATTGTAGAGGAATCATAGGTATAACATTCTGTTTTGTCCAGAAGGCTCAATTTCATAGTGGGTGTCTGGGTTCTAGGGCTCTTATAATCTTTTTTAGCCCCCTTACTCAATGTTTCCTGGTCCTTAGGTATCAGGGTTGTATTGTAGATGTGACCACTAGTCAGGTATTCTCTACATTTTGATCAGTCGTAAATTTCTGTTCCAGAAACTGACTTATGCTTGACACTGTACACAACAGAAACCTGAATAACACAGACTCTTCAAGGGAAAAATGAAATAATCTGACTAGGATTACTAGGACAGTAACACAAGTGTGAGGTGACAGCCATGCTACAAGGATCAAACCAAGATGGAGAGTCTGTGGACTAGCAAGAGCTAGCAGAGAGCATGTGCTAGCCATAGCAGGTGGGCACAGATAGGCAGGCATCCTAGAAATGCCAAATCAGGAAGGAAACATGCCAAAGCCTGACTTAGTATGGTGATGACAGTCAGTCATGTCATTCCTTTGACCCCGTTCAGTGCAATATACATCAAAAAATAAATATAAGCAAAAACATCTTGTTGGAGAGAAAGAGAGAGAAACAGAGAGAGAGAGAGCTGTATGAAATTTTTCATGGAAATAGAATTCACAGGAATGAAGTGGTTTTATTAAAATGAAAATATGTTTATGAAAAACAGATTCTTAGTGAACAGCTATCGGCCTATCTAGTTTATTATAGTTTATAATGACATACGTAGAATTGGTTGCATCTCATTGAAGTAGCTTTAAATTACATTTTCAATTCTCCGAAGAGCGTTACAAGTCACCCACAGTGAGCCTGCAGAATAACAGCCTCCTCCTAAGGCATCTGACCGTGTTCAAGAGGTTAAGAGTCTGTGATTAATCAATAAACGTTAGTTGATGGGGAATCACTCTATCCCAAGCTCCCAAGGGGGTGTTAGAATCAAACAAGGCACGGCCCAGTGCTCTTAGAGAATCAAGTTGAAACCAGTGATTCTGCCAGCTTCTTAGAAGCTGAAACAACTCAGCTAAGTGGCTTCTCATGAGAGCCATGTTATCACTAGGCGGAGCCAAGATAAACCCCATGGAATCTGCAGAGACCACACAAGACCTTCACAATCTTCCTCACAGGAATGTTTATTCCAGCAAACCAAGCTGTCATGTAAGGGCATCCTGCATCTAGCCCAGCACGCGTCTCACATTTTCTCTGCTCACACTGTTCTCCATAGTTGTTAAGAATCTGGAGCTAGGGTTAATCCCCATCCAGGAAGGTTTAAAACAACAGATTAAATGGGGGAAGATAACAATCGGAGAAGGGAAGCATAAAGAGACAGGTTCTTGGTCTGGGACTAAAATGACAAGAAGCACAAGGAATGAATATTTTGTGAAACATTGAGAAAAAAATGCAAAATGGTCATTTTTGCCTGTCTTCTCTCTGCCCCTGCTCACTGCAGGATAAGCATCTAGCAAGCAATCAACAATGGATGGAACTCGCTCCAAAATCCAAGGAGCAATAACACTGCGGGAGTGGTGCAATGAGGAAACTTCCTTTGGCAGAGTCCAGAGCTGCTTATCAAAAAGCATGTTTTCAGAGTCCCACCCACCCACAGAGGCTGAATGGGGAGAAGCAGCGCTGGACCCGGGAACCTACATCCTTAGTGTGTCTCCCAGGAAATGTGATGCAGTTACCTTTGTAACTGATCCTGTCTTCTCCAAAGGGCAACTGCTAGGCTGGTTCTGCTAAACACCTAAGATGATGTCATAGCCAAGAATTCCACTCTGAACCCAGCCTGCAGGTAGCAAGCTTAAGAATGTGCCTCATAACCACAGGGGCCTAGAGGTGTTTCCAAGTGAGTCCTCCTAATTAAATCAAGGAAGCAGAGGCAGGAATAGTTCCAGAATGTACCCAGGGGCCAGAGCTAACTTGAGTATGACCAGAGTCACTGTAGATGTCTAATCCAGAGATCTTTTCTTTTTGCCAAGCCATTTCCTCTCTTCAACTTTACTTTCACTAAGTTTAAAAAAATAATAGCTATCCCCAAGCAGCCACAGACAAATCTGGGTCACATTCCCACCTTCCAATTTGGAAACAGGAGGGAAAGAAGGCAAAGGAGTGTGTGAGGTCCTTTACAAAGATTTCTTTAAAAGTCAGATGAAGCTGGGGAGATGGTGCTGTCAGTAAAATGGCTACTGTGCAATCACCAGGACCTGTCTTCACATCCCCAGCACACATGTAAAGATCCAGGTATGGGAGCACACGCCTGTAATCCCAGCATTGGAAACAGAAAGATCCCCGGAGTTCACCCATACAGTCGAGACAAACTGGCAAACTCCAGATTTAGTAAGCAAACAGCCTCTAATAATAAATGAAGAGTGGTTGAAGAAGACACCCAACTTCCACCTCTGACCTCTCTCTCTATATATATATATACATGCATATGTGTACATATGCACACATGTACATACACAGGATGTATAAATATATAGAGATAGATTGAAATACATACATACATACATACATACATACATACATAGGTATATATAATGCAAATGCATACAGGCACAGGAGCAATTATAGTCTTAGAAAATTATACATCAAGATCATCAGAATGTTCCATAGCTTTATAATGAATTTGGCAAATTGAAAAATATTCACAAAACTTTCTATGGAGACGTGTATCATTATAGCATGATTCTCCTATTGCCCCACTTTGCATTCATTTGCTCTCTCTCTCTTTCTCTCTGTCTCTGTCTCTCTGTCTCTGTCTCTCTCTCTGTCTCTGTCTCTGTCTCTGTCTCTCTCTCTCTTATACACACACATGGGAGGGAGGGAAAAGAGAGAGACAGAGACAGATATGCACAGGCTGGTTTTCCTGCTAACGCATTTTCAGCCATTGTTGTGGGAGTAAGAGTTTGGGTTCATTTCTTTACTTCGGCTGATTTTCCTCCAACAAATGTGCTTCACTTGCATAATGGCTTATGTTTTTAAGTAAAGGGAAATAGCTACTCCCTGCTCCCTATCTATCATAAGTGCTAAGCCTCAGGAATCTGGAACATCCATTTGCTTGGGAGATTGTGCCCAAGGGACCAAACTCATGGTAAGGCATGCAGCTTTCTCCTCTAACCCCACCTCTCCCTAGGAATGAAATACAAGCCCAGGATTTCTTAGCCCGGCTGAGTAATGGATGACGCAAGGGTGACAAGACATGACTCAAAAAGACAGAGAAAGTAGCGTCACTGTGCATGGGTCAGGAAGTTGCCTCAGTCCTCTCACTTGGAGTTCCAGGGGTTTAGGGGACAGTCAGGGGTCATGGCTTCTTCCTTTATGCTCCTTTTCTGGGTACGAAGCAGCGGCATGCAGGAAAGCAGTGGTTTGTGGGGAGGTCTAATGACTACAGTGAGCCATACCACAGTCAGTAGTCACAGACTGGCCAAAGTCTGGTAGTCAAAACAATGAGCAGCAGGCAGGGGCACAGCATAGGGAGGAGGATGCTAGGGTTCAGAGGTCCTGAAACATGTGACCTCTGCTATATTTCTCTTCCTGTCACCTATCACCACATTGCTGAATATTTGCTAAATAGAAGAGCAACCAGATAGGGGATTCAACTTATTCTCTGTTGGGTGTGTTCACTTTCTTAGCCACGTATGTGACTTCTGGCTGTTGGGTCTTCTTCTGAATGCCTCCAGAGACATGTGATCCACTGCCTCATTTTAGAGAGCTGCACCTGTTTTAAAAAGGAGATTTTCCTTATTCTTAGAAGTGTGGCCCTTGTGCCTGAGCACGTATAAAAATCACTGAATTTAGGGTGGGCTGAGGAATTTGCATTTCTCTTAAATCTCCAGAGAACCGAATTAGGTTTGAATATAAAGATTTACATTACGCATTCTATCCAGCACCGCACATTGAAACTACTTGTTTTCAAATACCAGTTTAAAACTATTCTCCTCTGCTTCCTCTTCATTCTCAAATCCTGTAGGGAAAAGGCAGAATGCCAAAAAAATAAAGCAACACACACAAAAAAAACAAACAAACATACACACATGAAACAAACAAAACAAACAAACACACACATCACCCTCACCCCTGGCTTTAACATTAGGGAACACAGGGCAGGTCCTTTTGTTTTGTGTTCAGTCTTTTTAAACGTGTGGGTGTGTGCCTCTCATGTCTTCTTTGGCTCCTTTCTTACCAACTGAATAAACAAGATAGGCAGCCATGTCCCAAAGACAACATTTTCTCTTCTGAGGTCCCAGCATACAGGATCTGTGAGCAGAGCTCAAATCACTTCCTCACACTGAGGTCAGGTGAAGATGAAGATGGGGTGGCCTGTGCATCCATAAGCTGCACCAGCTTCCTGCTAATGGCTCCTTATCTCCACACTGTGACTCTCAAAGATTCCCATGAGGATAGCGGCAGTGGGATGGATGGCTAAGATCTCGTGGTGTAATCTTATGGGACCATCCAAAGAGACCTCAGAATCAATACAAGTGCAGTCTCTCAGCCTCCCACGAGTATGGACATGTCTGTGCTCCCCGCCAAAATCTGCATGAACTGTCACCTTCTCCTACTCTAATAAGGAAGGTCCTCATGGAGAGGGGCGATCTGGGAGACAAGGTCTGTGTTTTCAGGAGTCCCTTTCGGACATGTACCTTCCCTCTGTGAGTCAGATTTTCATGGGAGAACTTCATCTAGATCCAGGGCCCCAGGTGACAGGTTCTCTAAGGATAGGATTTGTCTTCTACAGTTCCCGAGGGCCCAAGACCCAGCTCGATTCAAGGTCCAAGTTATGTGTTTTCCACAGCAAGTGAGAGAGAAGCAAGCTTTACCCCATGTCTCGGAGTACATGTCCTGAACTTGACTCTAAACAGCAACATTGTCTGCCTCCCTCCGCCTCCACTGAAGCTCTGCGGTGATCTTAGTGCGGCTAAGAAATGCTCAGATACGTGCAGTGCCAGGATGTAGTGATACTCACTTGTAATCCCAGCATTTGTGAGGCTGAGGCAGAAAGATCACAAGTTTTTAGGTCAGTCTGGGCCTGTGCTAAAACTCTGAAAAGTAAGCCAAATAGAAGAATATAATCAAAGATCAGTGTGATAGAAGAAACTGCCTACACTAAGTCTAAGCCTTTAGCAGGGCCCATGGTATTCTTGTTTGTTCTCTGGGACTGTTCAGTTTAGGGTAATAAAAACAGAACACAAAGTGATCATACAGAAAGGAAGATCATGATATAACACAAGTCCTGCTGGAGCCTCGGACTTGTGGCTACCCCACGGTGCTGGCTTTGGGGGCCAGCCCTGTGAATATTCCACCTCGAGTGAGCCCTGAATGTCATGGCATATCTAGTATTGCAAAAAGAAAACAAAAACAAAAACACCACACATTCCATTAAAACTGTGAAAAGTAGTAAATGGTCGCTATTTAAAACAGTGAAGTTGCAGGATGACTTACTTGTAGTAGATGTAACTGAGACATTTATAAATAGTCCGATGAATCTTGACCCACATTCAAACCCAGTCCTGGAGCCTGTGCTTAACTAAACCCAAGCAGCCTGTCTGCATAACCTAGGGGATGTGAGCAGAGTCACTGGGGCAACAGAAAGAGAGGCAGGCCAACAGGGTCTGTGCGGGGAACTGTCACGGCAGCAGCTTATGTATGCATTTCGGTGCCCGTGTGCCCTCATTCTCTGAGGTCCCTGACTCCAGGGTGAGTTGTGGTCATGAGCATTCCAGTAGAAATAGAGGTGAAGGCTTGGTATATGGGGATCGGGAAAAACAGGCGGAGACCTCCGTGTTTGGTATCTCTCGTCTAGTTAATCCTCTTAGCTACAGCAACAGAACAGCTCTCTCCCGGGTCCAAAGCTTAAGAAGAGGGAGGAGTTTTTTTTCCTAAGATTCCCAGTGGTTGCTAAAGAAGGCAAAGCTGCTTGTGAAGGGAGGCAAACAATGTTATGGCAGCCCTGCTTGCTCTGAGGAACAAATGAGAATATTAGGAAAAGACCGTCTCTCATCCCTACTGCTAAACAATTCTGTTACAGCTCTATTGTAACCCTAAAGACGCTGACAGTGGTTTTAGCCTTAGGAAACCTCCTACGTGCCAACCACCAGTCAACCAACCAGTCTCCTTACTGGCAGTCTCTCCTTGTGTCAAAAGGAGACTGTGCTTTCCCACTCTCTAGTCACTATGATTGCTACCCTTCGTCATAGTGCGTGCGCGTCACCTTAATGGGGAACGGGGAACACCATTGCGATAACCCCAGTGACTATGGTACGTGACCTGAAGCCACTTAGCTAAGACCAGCAGAAAATAGCATGTCTGAATCAGAAGCACCGGTCCCTGGGTCACAGGCGTCACCAGTCCCATGGAGGAATGAGACATTCCAGCCCCCTCTCCTCAAGCACAGATGGTGACTAAAGGTGTTAGCATTTCATTTTGAGGCATATGTCTTGGCTAATAAGCATTAATCATGTCCCTCTTAAGTAATGCTTGAGCCATT